>JACCGJ010009224.1:0-95241 GCA_013407085.1 Atriophallophorus winterbourni
CTGGTTTCCTTTTTTGTTGTACACGAAACGTTCGTAGGGCACAGCCTTTAGGTTTGCCTTTTTCTGACAAATACCAAGTAACGTGTCTGTCCATTTTGAAAGGTAGCCTTCAACTGAACTATTTAACTATTTATAACAATCAAACAAGTAAACCCCCACTGTTGATTTTTATGTGTGTGAACGAAAGCGAAAATACCACTGAGTTCAAGTGAACTCAGTTCACTTGTACAAGGAGCAATTGGTCAAGGAGCAACTGTCCGAGGAGCAATTGTCCAAGGAGCAACTGTCCGAGGAGCAATTATCCGAGGAGCAATTGTCCGAGAAGCAATTGTCCGAGGAGCAATTGTCCGAGGAGCAATTGTCGCGGAGCAACTGTCGGGGAGCAATTGTCAAGGAGCAACTGTCGTGGACCCGATGAATCACCCGTTGAAAAACTCATCGATTTATCTGACCGGAGTGCACAGTTTTGTTGAAAGCATCAATTCTTAAATCGATAGTGCATGCGGTTAGATTCTCAACCTTACGATTCCGTTTCATTTGAAAGAACCATAACAATGAATCACCCGTTGAAAAACTCATCGATTTATCTGACCGGAGTGCACAGTTTTGTTGAAAGCATCAATTCTTAAATCGAAAGTGCATGCGGTTAGATTCTCAACCTTACGATTCCGTTTCATTTGAAAGAACCATAACGATGAATCACCCGTTGAAAAACTCATCGATTTATCTGACCGGAGTGCACAGTTTTGTTGAAAGCATCAATTCTTAAATCGATAGTGCATGCGGTTAGATTCTCAACCTTACGATTCCGTTTCATTTGAAAGAACCATAACAATGAATCACCCGTTGAAAAACTCATCGATTTATCTGACCGGAGTGCACAGTTTTGGTGAAAGCATCAATTCTCAAATCGATAGTGCATGCGGTTAATCTAAGGTCACGCCTATCGATGATTTTCTCAAATTTTACTAAGGTTTCATAAAGCAATGATTGTCTAAAATAAACTAGTTGCACATAATTCACTTTGAAAACGTTTTTTTATTATTGCTGTATAAAAATCGACTATATGACTACGATCGAATTTGTAATTCATGTTATTATTCTTGGATGGATATTGCTTTCAAACCATCTGTAATATTATAAATTCCATTTACGGTTTGTTGCCTTTTCAATGATCAATTATATCAGCTTCAAACGTTTCCTAAACACATTGAGCCGTTTGATTGTTTCCATTTTGGAATCGAAAGGAAATGGTTATTTTATGTTGGGCAAATGTACATGACACAATCCAGTTAAATAACCATGTGTACGCGCAGATACGCATGATGCTGAAAGGTTAGAGGAGTTGTAGGTGTTGGTCTCCATTGGTCCATTTGTACTATGGATGCATTGCCCAAGTTAATATGCTTTCATATTACACAGCGTTCCAAATGACTGAACAGTCGAATTCGGTAGAGACAATCTCTCCCGCTGCGCTCAGAACTATGGTTCGTGCTCAACCGATTAAAGGCATTTGCAAACTGTTTTCGCGTCTTACATTCAGCAGTCAAGAACAGTATTCACTATTTCCCAAATTGCAGATGACGCCTTTAACAGTTTCCCTAAAATGAGCGGTCGGGAGCAAGCTTTTTTCAAATCGTAGTGTCAATGCCAAGAGCTTTCATGTTTCTATTGAAAATGTCTTTTTACCGCAAGGGGAGTCTGCCCGAAGATTAAATTACCGATGTCAACTCATTACCGGGAAGATATTTTGGAATAGGTTTATTTCCCATTCTGTACGCACAAGTGGATTAATCACCTTTAAAATCACTTATGCATTTGTTAATTTATCAGCAACGATATATTACAGATGCCTCTGATACTCCTAAAATAGAAAACATTTCGCTTTGTTTCGCGGCTTGTATTGATGGTCCTGCTTTCAGTGCCATACTGAAGAGCTTTTTCATTACAAATGCTCTGCAAAACACCATCTTTATCTTCACACTAAACTAGTAGGTTTCCCCGAAGGTTGGAGTTTAGACGGACAAGACAGCAGTCGCTTAGTGAACCTGCTTCTCAGTCTCAGGGTCTATGGTGAAACATTTTGTAATAATTGAACCAATATATGTGAAACGATGTATTAGTAAAAGCCGACAGTTTTTATCAGGTAAGAATGGGTGATGAAAATGTACTTCGAACAAGGGATTTGTTTTTGTTTGTACTGATTGTCGAACCAAAGTCATTCGATCGCAAATAAGTGCATGGACATTTAGTAACTAAACCCATTCTCGCCTGACCTGTAGCAGGTATTTTTACTCTGTCCATGTCTGTTTTACTCGGATACTTTGCCTTCAACCGTTGTTCACTCCACTAGCATACATGAATTCAAAACGAAATGAGACGAAGTTTTATTGCATTACTCGTTTCCAGAACACTATTTACTGTTTATTCTATTTCCTTATATTGTTTATAGACTAAATGTCAATTTTTACCATCCTATGGTTGTTGTTAAGCTTGTTGCTTTACAGAGATTGATAAGCGGATTGGCAGAGCAGCTGTCATTTTGTCTCGATTGAACTATCGTGTTTGGGGTAACCGCAGCTGACTGTAGAGAAAATGATGATGGTATACAGCGCGTGCGTACTAAATGCTTTACTATACGGCCTGAGCCACCCACGCAAGACACGAACGGAAGCTGAATGCTTTCGATCTACGAAGCATCCGTCGTATCTTGAACAAATCGTGGATGGGCAGAGTGACTAACGCTGAAGTGCTTTCAAATGCTGGTCTACAGAGCATGTCCACCCTATTACGTCAGCGCCACCTGCGGTGGCTTGCTCATGTCTATAGAATGCAAAATTGTCGTATTCCGAAAGATCTACTCTACGGTGAGTTGCAAATAGTAAGTCGACCATTGGGCAGACCGCACTTGCGGTACAAAGATGTTTGCAATAGAGCTCCTGACATTGACCCCGCAAGCTGGCAAGAACTCGCTCTTAAACGCTCACTTTGGAGGCATTTTGTAAAGCGTCGACTGCGAGCCGGGGAGCAAATACAGCTCTGGGCTACTGAACGCAGATCATGCCGCCGGCGTGCAACTGATGCAATACAACAGAGTTCTGACAATCGTTGCAAGCGCTGCGGAAGAGATTGTTCCCCCCGATTGAGACTGTTTGGTCATTCAAAAAGTTGCAAAACATGAAATTCATGCGATGTGATTTACATCCATGGTCGACATCGACCGACGGAGGTCAACAACACATATAACGACAGGCCAGCAACATTTGAGATATCTTTCGGAGAATATTTGAAAGAATAATGCTGATAACGTTACCAAGGATAATGAACATTACCTTTGCCCTACGATGTAGCATGCTATAGAGGTCTGGGTTCCTTGGCTGCGAAAATATATTGCTATCTTTGATAACATCTTTCACAGAGCAACAAAGTTAATGATGAGTCTACGCAACGTTCCTTACACCGAACAATTTCGACGTCTTGGTCTATGTGACTTTGACCAAAGTCTGATACGGCGCGATATTATTCTGACCTATAGATTTCTGTTAACCGAAGGACATCGACATAAACACGTGCTTGAATGTCGCGCCATTTTTTGCCGTACGTATTATATTTCTTTGAAATACCCAACCCCAATATGTGGTAGAATCTCCGTGCCTGGCGATCTTTAAAGCTGAATGGAACTTATACATGCAAGAGCACATCATTTGTGAGCTTCAACTTTGATAGACTATAATTCTTTCACACAATTATATTTTTTATATTTCCATCCATAGCTTAATCCTGTAAAGTTGTAAGGTATAAACTTTTAAACCATAAATCCTTGGGTCCTTGAATCCAACGATGGTTATCCCTAATGCATTTTAAGGTCGTTTAGATCCTTATCGGGTTCAGTAAATCTACTCCACCAAATAACGCCTTAGTCTGTTGGCCTCCGTCGGTCGATGTCGACCATGGATGTAGATCACATCGCATGAATTTCATGTTTTGCAATTTTTTGAATGAATAAACAGTCTAAATCGGGAGGAACAATCTCTCCCGCAGCGCTTGCAACGATAGTCAGAACTCTGTTTTTTGCATCAGTTGCACGTTGGCGTCGTGATCTGCGTTCAGCAGCCAGGAGCTGTATTTTGTCCTCCCCGGCTTGCAGTCGACGCTTTACACAATGCCTCCAAAGTGAGCGGTCAAGAGCAAGTTCTTCCCAGCTTGCGGGGTCAATGTCAAGAGCTTTCATATCCCTTTTGCAAACATCTTTGTACCGCAAGTGCGATCTGCGCAATGGTCGACTTCCTAATTGCAACTCACCGTAGAGTAGATCTTTCGGAATACGACAATTTTGCATTCTATAGACATGAGCAAGCCACCGCAGGTGGCGCTGACGTAATAGGGTGGACATGCTCTGTAGACCAGCATTTGAAAGCACTTCAGCGTTAGTCACTCTGCCCATCCACGATTTGTTCAAGATACGAAGGATGCTTCGTAGATCGAAAGCATTCAGCTTCCGTTCGTGTCTTGCGTGGGTGGCCCAGGCCGTATAGTAAAGCATTTAGTACGTACGCGCTGTATACCATCATCATTGTCTTTACAGTCAGCTGCGGTTACCCCAAACACGATAGTTCAATCGAGACAAAATGACAACTGCTCTGCCAATCCGCTTATCAATCTCTGAAAAGCAACAAGCTTAACAACAACCATAGGATGGTAAAAATTGACATTTAATCTATAACGAGTAATGCAATAAAAATTCGTCTAATTTCGTTTTAAATTCATGTAAGCTAGTGGAGTGAGCAACGGCTGAAGGCAAACTGTTCCAAGTAAAACAGACACGTACAGAGTAAAAATACCTTCTGATTCAAAGTGATTCAAAGTGATTCAAAGTTGTAATGGTCTAAAAAGCATTTAGCTCAACAATAACCGTAGGATGGAGTTATGAGGTATATACAATAAAAAAGAAGAACAGGAAAACTCATGTAGTGTAAATCGTATCAAAGTTTGGGTTGTCTCTCAAGTGTTTGTCCAAATTAGCTTTAAAAATATCCAGGTTGGCTGAGTGTGTAACAGTGGAGGGGAGGGTGTACCATGTGAAACTTACACGTACAGAATACGAATATCTTCGACAGTTCAGTCTTGAAGTGGGAATAAGCACTGAAAGTTCATGTTTCCGACTGGCACGGGGTGGCGAGCGTGTGAAAAGTTTGGACAAGGGATGGTTAGGGACGTGCATAATATTGTACATCAGTATCAGGTCACCTCTTAGTCGACGAAAGCGAAAGTCGAAAAGATTGAGACTCAGGATTGGGGGTTAGTTATTGAATGTCCATGCACTTCTTCGCGATCGAATGACTTCGGTTCGACAATCAGTACAAACAAAAACAAATCCCTTGTTCGAAGGACATTTTCATCACCCCTTCTTCCCTGTTAAAACTCTTAGCTTGTACTCATACATCGTTTTACATATATTGGTTCAATTATTACAAAATGTTTCACCATAGACCCTGAGACTGAGAAGCAGGTTCACTAAGCGACTGCTGTCTTGTCCGTCTAACCTCCAACCTTCGGGGAAACCTACTAGTTTAGTGTGAAGATAAAGATGGTGTTTTGCAGAGCATTTGTAATGAAAAAGCTCTTCAGTATGGCACTGAAAGCAGGACCATCAATACAAGCCGCGAAACAAAGCGAAATGTTTTCTATTTTAGGAGTATCAGAGGCATCTGTAATATATCGTTGCTGATAAATTAACAAATGCATAAGTGATTTTAAAGGTGATTAATCCACTTGTGCGTACAGAATGGGAAATAAACGTATTCCGAAATATCTTCCCGGTAATGAGTTGACATCGGTAATTTAATCTTCGGGCAGACTCCCCTTGCGGTAAAAAGACATTTTCAATAGAAACATGAAAGCTCTTGGCATTGACACTACGATTTGAAAAAAGCTTGCTCCCGACCGCTCATTTTAGGGAAACTGTTAAAGGCGTCATCTGCAATTTGGGAAATAGTGAATACTGTTCTTGACTGCTGAATGTAAGACGCGAAAACAGTTTGCAAATGCCTTTAATCGGTTGAGCACGAACCATAGTTCTGAGCGCAGCGGGAGAGATTGTCTCTACCGAATTCGACTGTTCAGTCATTTGGACCGCTGTGTAATATGAAAGCATATTAACTTGGGCAATGCATCTATAGTACAAATGGACCAATGGAGACCAACACCTCTAACCTTTCAGCATCATGCGTATCTGCGCGTACGCGTGGTTACTTAATTGGATTTTGTCATGTACATTTGCCCAATATAAAATAACCATATCCCTTCGATTCCAAAATGGAAACAATCAAACGGCTTAATGTGTTTAGAAAACGTTTGAAGCTGATGTAATTAATCATTGAAAAGGCAACAAACCGTAAATGGAATTTATAATATTACAGATGGTTTGAAAGCAATATCCATCCAAGAATAATGGAATGAATTACAATTTCGATCGTAGTCATATAGTCGATTTTTATACAGCAATAATAAAAAACGTTTTCAAAGTAAATTATATTCAAGTAGTTTATTTTATACAATCATTGCTTTATGAAACCTTAGTAAAATTTGAGAAAAACATCGATAGACGTGACCCTAAATTAACCGCACGCACTATCGATTTGAGAATTGATGCTTTCAATAAAACTGTGCACTCCGGTCAGATAAATCGATGTGTTTTTCAACGGGTGATTCATTGTTATGGTTCTTTAAATGAAACGGATCGTAAGGTTGAGAATCTAAGTTGAGTGTCAAACTTTTCTGATCGAGATACAACGTCACACATTCAAACAATTGAACGTGACGCAAAAGTAATCAGACGTATATTTGTGGCTGAATATCGGTAATATATCCACGGAGGAAATAAGATATCCGACCTTCAATCGGACTCTCCAAAGTAACCTGATAAGCCATAAGTGAATCGAGGTCTATCTAAATACTGGGTGTCAATATGATTGAAAATTATACCAGCAACATCGAGTCAATTGAAAATTGAACAAAAATGAAATATTCGGATATTGAGAGGAAATTAGTTCTTCCAGATATTCATCATGTCATAATTTATTGACAATCATACGAGCATTACCGCGAAAGTCCATAACTCTATGTAAGTCGAAGTTCACGTCTACTCGCTACTTTATAAGTAGCTGAAGGGACTAAACTAAGCCCCAACTGATCGAACGGCCTGTTGCCGCGAGGGTTATTACAACCCCAGGATAGTTCGGAGTAGAATACCATTCCGAAATGCTAAAATCTCACCGGAAGCACAGGACCGGTTTCGAGGTTTTTGCCTGTCATCAGCTATGCGTATCCGCTGGACTCTTCGCGTTTCGAACTAGTATTTGTGTAGACGGATGGCGCAATGTAAATCGAAGTTCACGTCTACTCGCTACTTTATAAGTAGCTGAAGGGACTAAACTAAGCCCCAACTGATCGAACGGCCTGTTGCCGCGAGGGTTATTACAACCCCAGGCTAGTTCGAAGTAGAATACCATTCCGAAACGATAAAATCTCACCGGAAGCACAGGACCGGTTTCGAGGTTTTTGCCTCTCATCAGCTATGCGTATCCGCTGGACTCTTCGCGTTTCGAACTGGTATTTGTGTAGACGAATGGCGCAATGTGAATCGAAGTTCTCGTCTACTCGCTTTTTTATAAGTACCTGAAGAGACTAAACTAAGCCACAACTGATCGAACGGCGTATTGCCGCGAGAGTTATTACAACCCCAGGATAGTTCAAAGTAGAATACCATTTTGAAACGCTCAAATCTCACCGTAAGCACAGGACCGGTTTCGAGGTTTTTGCCTCTATCTAGTGGGTAAAATCATGTTACCAGTTAATGATATCAGAGAGAAACACCGGTTATATTTACGCAAGCGACATGGCGTCGTGATGTTGAATGCGATGCTTCTATTATTAGTAACGTGTGAAGACTTACATGCGCATACTTTGTGCTGCGTAACTGATTAATTTGGCCTGTCGTAGCCATGGAGTCGTAGTAGGTGGAACCTTCTCTGTTAACGAGCTTCCGAAAGAAATATTGTGTTTCTCACTTTATGGATCCACGGAGGTTCCTTGAAGCGGTAGGTGGTTCGGAAATAAAACATTAATCAGCTTCCAATCGTATACTGCGTGCGTAGTCTAGTTTTCGCTTTATTTAATACACACGCTTTATATACCATCATTTGTGCCTTCACTGTTGGATTTTGTCTAATTGAGATACAATTGTTCGAATAGAACTAATTGCTTGCTGCTTTGCTCATCCGATTATCAATCACGGTGTCTAGCAAGAAGGTATTCCCAGTGGGTGAAACAAGATATGTGAAATGATTTGCTGCAGCAAGCTATTGATGGCCTATAAGGCTTCCGTTTCACTGATAATGAGAACGTACAGTGCTATACATCTCTTTCAAAGCTTTTCTCGACGTTTTCTAAGGAAGAAAATCATGTCTACGTTTGATCTTCCATTCGGGTGGGCAGCCACATTGGTTTTCAAAGTAAAATGTGTAACAGTGTACCTACAAACGCTATCTTATATCGTTGGCACTAAAAATCAGTTGATGGCATATTATGAAAACTAAAATTATTTGCAACATTACTTTGTAACTATTCTAATTTCAGTCCAATGGACAATTTTAAACCGCTTAACAGCTAGTTGCCCTGGAAAGTCGAATGTTTTAATTTGTTAGTGTTCGTTTGAACTTAAAAATGCTCATCATTTCTGCTCTAGGCAAGCCTGCGTCACAGAAGCTTCGTCCTTAAAAAGTTGCTCATATTAGCTTCATTGAGACAATACATGGAATAAAAAACTCCACATATGCAGCATTTATAGTATTCCCAGTTTTCCTATGGCGTTATTTGGTGGAGTAGGTTTTCTGAACTCGATAAGGATCTAAATGACCTTAAAATGCATTAGGGATAACCATCTTTGGATTCAAGGACTCAAGGATTTATGGTTTAAAAGGTTATACCTTACAACTTTACAGGATTAAGCTATGGATGGTAATATAAAAAATATAATTGTGTGAAAGAATTATAGTCTATCAAAGTTGAAGCTCACAAATGATGTGCTCTTGCATGTATAAGTCCCATTCAGCTTTAAAGATCGGCAGGAACGGAGATTCTACCACATATTTGGGTAGGGTATTTCAAAGAAATATAAAACGTACGGCAAAAAATGGCGCCGACATTCAAGCACGTGTTTATGTCGAAGTCCTTCGGTTAACACAAATCTATAGGTCAGAATAATATCGCGTCGTATCAGATTTTGGTCAAAGTCACATAGACCCAGACGTCGAAATTGTTCGATTTAAGGAACGTTGCGGAGACTCATCATTAACTTTGTTGCTCTGTGAAAGATGTTATCAAAGAGAGCAATATCTTTTCGCAGCCAAGGAACCCAGACCGCATTAGCATACTACATCGTAGGGCAAAGGTAACGTTCATTATCCTCATTCGTTCAATATTATCAGCAATAATCTTTCAAATATTCTCCGAGAGATACCTCAAATTTTGCTTGCCTGTCGATATATGTGTTGTTGGCCTCCGTCGGTCGATGTCGACCATGGATGTACATCACATCGCATGAATTTCATGTTTTGTAACATTTTGAATGACTAAACAGTCTAAATTGGGAGGAACAATCTCTCCCGCAGCGATTGCAACGATAGTCAGAACTCTGTTGTATTGCATCAGTTGCACGCCGGCGGCATGATCTGCGTTCAGCAGCCAGGAGCTGTATTTGCTCCTCCCAGGCTTGCAGTCGACGCTTTACACAGCGCGTTCCAAATGACTGAACAGTCGAATTCGGTAGAGACAATCTCTCCCGCTTCGCTCGGAACTATGGTTCGCGCTCAACCGATTTAAGGCATTTGCAAACTGTTTTCCTGTCTTACATTCAGCAGTCAAGAGCAGTATTCACTATTTCCCAAATTGCAGATGACGCCTTCAACAGTTTCCCTAAAATGAGCGGTCGGGAGCAAGCTCTTTTCAAATCGTAGTGTCAATGCCAAGAGCATTCATGTTTCTATTGAAAATGTCTTTTTACCGCAAGGGGAGTCTGCCTGAAGATTAAATTACCGATGTCAACTCATTACCGGGAAGATATTTTGGAATACGTTTATTTCTATTTCTGTACGCATAAGTGGATTAATCAGCTTTAAAAGCACTTATGCATTTGTTATTTTATCAGCTACGATATGTTACAGATGCGTCTGATGCTTCTAAAATATAAAACATTTCGCTTTGTTTCGCGGCTTGTATTGCTGGTCCTGAGTTCAGTGCCATACTGAAATGCGTTTTCATTACAAATGCTCTGCCAAACACCATCTTCATCTTCACACTCAACTAGTACGTTTACCCGAAGGTTAGAGTTCATACGGGCAATATATCAGGCGTTTAGTGAATCTGCTTTTCAGTCTCAGTGTCTATAGTGAAAATGTTTGTAATAATTCAACCAAGATATGTAAAACGATGTATTAGTACAAGCTGAGAGTTTTTAACAGGGAAGAAGGGGTGATGAAAATGTCCTTCGACCTAGGTATTTGTTTTTGTTTGTACTGATTGTCGAACCAAAGTTATTCGATCGCAAAGAAGTGCATGGACTTTCAATGCCTAAGTAAATACAACATTCAAGGAACAGAAATTTTGTAGTGAATTGGATAGAACAGTTTGTTGGTAACGTCTCGACAAAGAATCTTCGTCTGATAAATCGTGTCATTACGACAAAAATAAATTTTAATTGGAACACATCTGACCAATTCTAAATTGGCTAACAACGGTACAGGCAATAGTGGGTTCTAAGCTCGAATATGGCTTCCATGTGTGTCACAAACATTTTCCAATATGTTGCGCAATAATATCAGATTAGCTACAGAACCACATTCAGCGCGTTCTTCTCGGCTGGTATATCGAGACTTTAGGGTATTTTGACGATAAATTGAGTTTCAGTTTATATGGTATCTACATTTAGGCAGAAAATACCTATTTAAATTGACTTCGCTCGCATTTTTACAGTAAATGCTCGGCTGTGCCATAACGGTAAAGATTTCAGCAGTTTATGATTTGTTGTTCGACTCAGTTGGTTTACCGCATTTCTCTAAACGTTACTTATATATTTTAGATAAATTTGTATACAGATGATTTAATCGGGTTCTGGAAAACGTTTCGCTACTCACACTAAATATTGATAAGGCCGAATGTGATATCGAAGAAAACGAAAATAGAAAACGTAGTTCCCAATCCAAATTTATTTTATTCCGAATATCAAAATTTTACTGACCAAGCGTCTTCCATTGATCAGAAACGCTGCCCAAAAGTTCTCGAACTGATTGTATTGAAATAATGTTCGTTTATTATGGCTGCAAAAAGGATTTTAATTTGATAATGTTTGTAATTTACAAATTAAAATTCTATCCTTTACGCTTCGCAACAACTTTTATTTTTGTTATAATACAAGCTTGTGTAGCATTCGATTGGAATATGTTTGGGGCCGATCGTGGATTTATATTGCGAAGAACGTTGATTGCAATCGGTTAGAGCAGGTTTAAAGTAACACTTAGCTTCTTACTCAGAATCTAAGTCAGGACAGGGAACATGACCAAGTAGCATTCAACCCACCACCAGTGATTTGACCTTACCGCTTAACTGCCTATAGTACGTCTTCGCTGTCTACGTCGCATCTCGTGGGCATGACCACGATCGTTGCCTACTAGTGTGTATCCACATCAATCTAAGACAACTGAACTCCGTCAAGGTCGATTGTCACTGCGACCCTCATACGTAAACGTATATAACTAATGGGTTTATGTCTAAGTTATTGTTAAAGGTAAAGAAAATCGAATGAACTATTAGGCTAATGGTGAATAAAAACTATATACGTTCAGCGCCGAGCGCCAAATTGTAGAGATTTCTGCCCCATCCACCTGGACTGTTTAGTCTTTCAAAAAGTTGCAAAACATGAAATTCATGCGATGTGATGTACATCCATGGTCAACATCTACCGACGGAGGCCAACAACACATATATCGACAGGCCAGCAAAATTTGAGATATCTCTCGGATAATATTTGAAAGATTATTGCTGATCACGTTACCAACGATAATGAGCGTTACCTTTGCCCTACGATGTAGTATGCTATAGCGGTCTGGGTTCCTTGGCTGCGAAAATATATTGCTCTCTTTGATAACATCTTTCGCAGAGCAAAAACGTTAATGATGAGTCTCCGCAACGTCCCTTACACCGAACAATTTCGACGTCTGGGTCTATGTGACTGTGACCAAAATCTGATACGACGCGATATTATTCTGACTTATAGATTTGTGTTTACCGAAAGACATCCACTAAAACGCGTGCTTGATTGTCGGCGCCATTTTTTGTCGCACGTTTTATATTTCTTTAAAATACCCTACCCCAACATGTGGTAGAATCTCCGTGCCTGGCGATGTTTGAAGCTAAATGGGACTTATACATGCAAGAGCATATTATTCGTGAGCTTCAACTTTGATAGACTATAATGCTTTCAAAACATTATATTTTTTATATTTCCATCCATAGTTTAATCAAGTAAAGTTGTAAGGTATTGACGTTTGAATCATGAAGTCTTGAATCCTTGAATCCAAGCATGGTTATCCCTAATGCATTTTAAGGTCATTAAGATCCTTTTATCGGGGTTGGTAAATCTACTCCATCAAATAAAGCCATAGAAAATCGAGATATTGAAAGCTCTTGACATTGACCACGCAAGCTGGGAAGAACTTGCTCTTGACCGCTCACTTCGGAGGCATTGTGTAAAGCGTCGACTGCAAGCCGGGGAGGAGCAAATACCGCTCCTGGCTGCTGAACGCAGATCACGCCGCCGGTGTGCAACTGATGCAATACAACAGAGTTCTGACTATCGTTGCAAGCGCTGCGGGAGAGATTGTTCCTCCCGAATCGGACTGTTTAGTCATTCAAAAAAGTTGCAAAACATGAAATTCATGCATGTGAACTACATTCCATGGTCGACATCGACCGACGGAGGCCAACAACACATATATCGACAGGCCAGCAAAATTTGAGATATCTCTCAGAGAATATTTGAAAGATTATTGCTGATCACGTTACCAAGGATAATGAACGTTACATTTGCCCTACGATGTAGTATGCTATGGAGGTCTGGGTTCCTTGGCTGCGAAAAGATATTGCTCTCTTTGATAACATCTTTCACAGAGCAAAAACGTTAATGATGAGTCTCCGCAACGTCCCTTACACCGAACAATTTCGACGTCTGGGTCTATGTGACTTGACCAAATCTGATACGACGCGATATTATTCTGACCTATAGATTTGTGTTTACCGAAAGACATCCACTAAAACGCGTGCTTGATTGTCGGCGCCATTTTTTGTCGCACGTATTATATTTCTTTAAAATACCCTACCCCAACATGTGGTAGAATCTCCGTGCCTGGCGATGTTTGAAGCTAAATGGGACTTATACATGCAAGAGCACATTATTCGTGAGCTTCAACTTTGATAGACTATAATCCTTTCAAAACATTATATTTTTTATATTTCCATCCATAGTTTAATCAAGTAAAGTTGTAAGGTATTGACGTTTGAATCATGAAGTCTTGAATCCTTGAATCCAAGCATGGTTATCCCTAATGCATTTTAGGTCATTTAGATCCTTTTTCGGGGTTGGTAAATCTACTCCATCAAATAAAGCCTTAGAAAACTAGAGATATGAAAGCTCTTGACATTGACCCCGCAAGCTGGGAAGAACTCGCTCTTGACCGCTCACTTCGGAGGCATTGTGTAAAGCGTCGACTGCAAGCCGGGGAGGAACAAATACAGCTCACGTCTACTGAACGCAGATCACGCCGCCGGCGTGCAACTGATGCAATACAACAGAGTTCTGACTATCGTTGCAAGCGCTGCGGGAGAGATTGTTCCTCCCGATTTAGACTGTTTAGTCATTCAAAAAGTTGCAAAACATGAAATTCATGCGATGTGATGTACATCCATGGTCGACATCGACCGACGGAGGCCAACAACACATATATCGACAGGCCAGCAACATTTGAGATATCTCTCGGAGAATATTTGAAAGATTATTGCTGATCACGTTACCAAGGATAATGAACGTTACCTTTGCCCTACGATGTAGTATGCTATAGCGGTCTGGGTTCCTTGGCTGCGAAAAGATATTGCTCTCTTTGATAACATCTTTCACAGAGCAAAAAAGTTAATGATGAGTCTCCGCAACGTTCCTTAAACCGAACAATTTCGACGTCTGGGTCTATGTGACTTTGACCAAAATCTGATACGACGCGATATTATTCTGACCTATAGATTTGTGTTAACCGAAGGACATCGACATAAACACGTGCTTGAATGTCGGCGCCATTTTTTGCCGTACGTATTATATTTCCTTAAAATACCCTACCCCAATATGTGGTAGAATCTCCGTTCCTGGCGATCTTTAAAGCTGAATGGGACTTATACATGCAAGAGCACATCATTTGTGAGCTTCAACTTTGATAGACTATAATTCTTTCACACAATTATATTTTTTATATTTCCATCCATAGCTTAATCCTGTAAAGTTGTAAGGTATAAACTTTTAAACCATAAATCCTTGGGTCCTTGAATCCAACGATGGTTATCCCTAATGCATTTTAAGGTCGTTTAGATCCTTATCGGGTTCAGTAAATCTACTCCACCAAATAACGCCTTAGTCTGTTGGCCTCCGTCGGTCGATGTCGACCATGGATGTAGATCACATCGCATGAATTTCATGTTTTGCAATTTTTTGAATGAATAAACAGTCTAAATCGGGAGGAACAATCTCTCCCGCAGCGCTTGCAACGATAGTCAGAACTCTGTTTTTTGCATCAGTTGCACGTTGGCGTCGTGATCTGCGTTCAGCAGCCAGGAGCTGTATTTTGTCCTCCCCGGCTTGCAGTCGACGCTTTACACCCGAGAAAATATTTTTAACTCCAGGAGAGAAACTTATACTTGACTGTCAAACTAAAGTAAATGCGAAGTAAGTTACTTTTGCTGAAAAGAAACATTTTATAAAAATCTACGGTATTTTTATATTATCAGCAGACATTTTGGACTCTAATTGTTGTGTAGCATCAAGCATGGACTCAATTACTAAACAGATTATAATACAGCTTGACATTCGTTGACATTACACAGTTATAGACAATTTTTTGACGTTCGCCTTTTTGACAGAACTGGTTTACTAATGCCTTTGATTGTTGCTTGCCTACTTCGGTCAATGTTGACCGTGTATTTACATCACAATCGCATGATGGTTCCACGCTCTGCCGCTTTTAGAACGACACAAAAGTCCGATTCGGGAGTGACAATCTCCCCCGCAGCGTTAATTGCAGTACTCAGTCGTTCGGTGTCAGTTGCACGCCATCAACTTGATCTACCTTCAGCAGTCAAGAGCAGTATCGGCTCTTCCCCAAAATCGACATGACTCTTTACACAGTACCTCCGAAGGTAGCGGTTATGAGAAGTTGTTCCAAATCGTAGGGTCAATGCCGAGAGCCTTCATATCTCATTTACAAACCTCTTTGAATCGCAAGTGCAGTCTGCCCAATAATTGACTTTCTGATATCAACTCACCATAGAGTAGATCTCTTGGTATAAGACCATTATTCATGCTTTACACATGACCAGATATCGTAGGCGGCGCTGTCCTTGGTAAACATGCATTCTAGACTAGCTCTTGAAAGCACTGTAGCATTTGTTACTTTATCCATACAGGATATGTTCAAGATACGGCGGATGCATTAGGCAAACGTTCACAACTTGCCTGGATGTTCAAAGTCTTACTGACTTAAAGTAAAACATTTAGTACGCACGCGTTGTATTCCATCATCTTCGTCTTCACAATCAACTTGCGGTTGCCCCAGACACGATAGTTCAAACGGGACAACATGGCAGGTGTACTGCCAATCCGCTTATCACTAGTGGTCTAGTAATGTAGTCAGTCGCGAGCGTTAGCATTTATCAAGACTACGTGATCATGAAATATAAAACTTACACATATTAATAGTTTGAATGAATGTAATCGTGTAATTGAAAATTTTTAGTGTTGGTGTGTGACTAGGCTATGCTGGGCTAAACCCAAATGTGAAGTAATCATTTTGTGAGGTTAGTTATTTTTAACATTGGTGGGCGATTACCAATCCATACGAATGCTAGAAAATTAGACCTCTTCGTCGAAATTAAATGATTTCACTACAACATGACCTGGCAATTCTTTGCAGTTGACTACGATTAAGTTGCTGCAAGCTTGTCAAACAACCACAGGAATGAAAATGACACAAGTTATGAACTTGCACGCCAAGTTTGTATAAGTAGACTTGTGGATTCTGGTCCTACTCTCCTTATGTGATGAGTGCTAACAGCAAGAATTCGGTCGTGTTTGTGTCTAATGAAAATACATGGAAATTAGGATTTTTCAAAAGGATGCAAATTTATTTCCAATTAATATATTGTTTAAATCATCTTTTAATCACCCCTGATTTCGTTTACAGCTATACGTGGTACTACAACGGAGAAGAGGTGAATTGGATCGTTTTAGACATATCCGAAGATGAGGCAGACGGCTTTCAATGGACATCGCGAGAAAATCCAGAAAGCGGGGTCTATTGGTGTGCTGCATCCGTTGGGAACTACACGGTGTTTTCCAATCCAACCAAAGTGATTGTTGGAAGTAGGTTAGGTGAAACAGTTTTAAATGGTAATAACAAAGCGATGTTTCTCGAAAAAAAACTAGATTCTAAGTTTGATTGACAATCGCTGTGTGATTCTGAATTTTATCAACCTGCTACTTTGTAAGAGACCACTTTAATCGTTTCATTCTGCTATAGCTATGGTTAACAATCTACCAGCGTTTGAAACCCCGGTGAATGTCAGTGTATTTACTTGGCTTCATTTCATAAACTGGCTTGAGGGTTCACGTGCTGAACATGCAAGCAAGACAACAAGGATTCTTTACTTTCTAAATTTTGTAGTCTCAGCTGACAATCCAGAAACACGATTTGTATCTAGATTGTATTTCGTTTGTAGATAACTATGATCAAAGATTTGTTACAATCAGCTAATCAAACAGAACCCATGTACATTTTGAGATTGTTGTTTTTAAATAGACGGTCGATGCAATGAACTATTAAATACTAATCTTAACATAATGGAAAAATGGGTATTTCGCATTGCATTGAAAGCATCAAAGCTTTAAAACTAAACCAGCTGTCTTCCTTAGAACAATTGTAGCACAAGCGAGAGAAGTTTTTTGTTGACCTCTTACGATAGATGTCCACCATGAAAGCGCATCACGGACGAATAAAGATGTTATGTTCCGAGGCATTACAAATGAGTGAGCAGTCTGTTTCGGGACCAAGAATCTCTCCCTCACGCCTCCTGATTGACTGCGCACGTAAGACGTGACCTACGTTCAGTATATTATTTTCACCAGCTTGGTGAGGACGCTTTAAGCAATGCTTCCAAATTGGGTAGTCGAGAGCAAGTTGCTCCTAAATCGTAGGGTTATTGACAAGAGCTTTCGTAATTCTTTTGTACCGCGGCCTTCCTAATTGTTAACTTTCTGGTTTTTACTCACTGCGGATTAAATAATTTTGAATACGTCCATTTTTTATTTTGTACATGATACAGCCAGCGTAGACAGTGCTGTAATAATAGAAAGAGCATGCTCTATATATCAGGTTTAGACAGCACTTGAGCATTTCTTATTTTCTCCATCCACGATGTGTTAAATATTTGACGGATGCAGCTAAAAATAGGAAGGCGATCAACTTCCGTTTGTGTCTTGAACGAATAGTCTACCTACGCTGTAGTCGATTGAAGAATTTAGAATCAACAAAACTTGAACGAAAATTTAGAAAACGCTGTGTAAAGTGTCGCGTTCAAGCTTGGAAAGAGCAGTTCCTGATTTCGGCTAATGAGCGTAGATCATGCAGTCGGCATGTAATTGAAATTGATCGCTGTGAGTGTTGCGGGAAAGATGTTAACTTGGAAATGGGACTGTTTAGTCATTTTAAAAGCTGCGGAACATGAAGCTATGAAACTTTTGTGGTATAAATCTATGCTCGGAGTAAACCGAGTGAGGACAAAACACACCAATCAGGAGCTCCTCCGTCGAAGTACTGAAAGCTACAATATCAGAGCAGTAAGCCCAAAATGACAGGGGAGCGAATTTGGGCGTGCCAGCTCACTGGGCAATGTAAGATTTAATCAGTATCGTTAGACTAACAACCAGTCTTGAACTTGGAGGAAATATTGACATAATATGCCCAGCGGGGCGTGGATTCTGCTAAGGTCAGGTGGTACAATGTATCATATTGTAGCGAGTGAGGGCTGGAGGCCCGAAATGGCGCACTGAAACCATATGGCCACTTATCGCAATATTCGGATTATTAGTCCGACATAAAGTTGTAGGTACGCACATTAATTGTGACTCGATTCATCCCTGAGGTCAGCCTGTCTAACGCTAATCGCTTTCACCCACAGAAGAGAAACCGATTGGTCAGGCACAAGACAATTAATAAAACACGTTATTATCTTATATAGTCAAATGAAACAACCGCAACACTGATCCTCGAACATGTCTGTTCCGGTTGTCACTTTGATCAGTTTTGGTCAACCGATTTCATACCAACTGGTACAATTCACGCCTCACAAAGTCCATTTAACCGACATTGCAAATTGCGACTGACGTTGTTAATCTTCAAATAATTCCCAGTATGTTGTCTCTTAAACCGTTCCAATTGAATTTTTCTGGAACCCGAAATACAACGAGTTCGCATTTGTCATCGTCGGACTTTTCGGCGCTTCTTTCTCTTGTGTTGTAACGTGGGGTCATGTTCTCTATGCCATCCTATCCTACACATTTTTCATTGAATAATTCTTTTGTTGTGAGTGATGAAGCTATAGAAATTTTGTCATTGGACCATTTAATTTAAAAAATTGAATTTCCAACCTGAATTTTCAGAACATAAAATACAGCCAGATCGATCACATTATTTACTCAAAATTGCGGGTAGCCAATGGAGACAACTGGATTGCCCCGAAGCGAAAGGTATCCCCCAGGCCGATGTCAAATGGTTCATTTCGACAGAGCGAGGAGACCGCTCGGAAGTGAAAGAGAATCGTACAATGATTATGGATGATGACGGTATTTATCGCGTGTTTAACATGTCGAAATGTGTTTGGTTTTTTCCAAAAAGCGCTTGTTTATTTGCATTTTAAAAATTTAATTGTAATCAGTAATTTAGCTAGATTTTCATAAATAAGTACATTTGATCGATCGCTTAGCGGTATGGTAGACAATTGTTGCAAAATAACTAAGTTTATAACAAAATAGCAGAGTAACTAAAAACGATTGGGATATACCAACTGCTTTGCAAGATAGATATTCCATCAGTTTAAATGTTCAAGTTTGAGTAACAATTCAAGAAAGATTTCGAACATGTACAGAAATAAACCTATTAGCTGTTAGAAATTCGCCCTTCGTTACTCTGTCAAATCAGCCCTCTAACTAACGGTAGCTCTTAAGTGTTGGAATTCCTTACCTTAGTTTATATTCCTGTTGTTCATTAAAATATTATGTTTCCGTCTACTCACTAGTAGCAAGTCTTTCGAAATATTGACAAACTTGATTAATTTCATGAAACGTTTTCGAGACTTGCTTATTTGAAACTTCCATTTCTGACTTTGAAGTAAGACACGAGCGTTCATATGACTTGGGTACAGTATGAAACTTTGCACAACCTATACAACGATTGATTTATTGTTTGTTTATTCGTATAAGAACGGATGAAATTCAAAGCTAATCACAGCTATCCTATCTTTCCGTGCGTTGGCATCGTATACGTCAAACAGGATATGTCGTTTTAACATTCATTACATGTGTGTACATGTAATTAAGTCAGCCTTATTCAACAGAGTGTTACTTCATAATTTATTTTCAATGACTTACAATTTCTCCACTGTGATCGAGTTTTATCTATCTGATTATTACTAATAGTGAAAATAAGCATTGGGGAGTGTGATGGAATCTCGAAATAATATGAATTTGTTCATTTATATTTGTCAAGTCTCATTCGACATTTATTTCGACGTTCTCGCTTGATTAACCAATACTACATTGTTTCAATGGTATGCGAATCCTGATCGATCCTTCCAATCCTGTGAAGTGAAAATAGCACAAAACTGTTTGTGGTATAAACGCAAGTACACATATGGATTTTCATTTCAATGATTGGAAGCCATCCACAGTTAAATTAGGAAAAATTTACATTTCAAATTCAGAATCAAAGACTGCAGAGGACTACTAATTTTCTACCAGGCGAGAAAAACTCGTGAATTTAAAACTTAAGAAAAATCATGCTTCCTAGATGACTCTGCCAGCTTCCGTGTAATTTTGAACATAAAGATCAATATTACGGTTCAAGATAAAATATTTATGGTTAAAAACGTAATTAAATTACAATAAACACGGAGTCAAATTACAGATGCAAAATGTATGTTTATGTATGTATTAGATTAGATGAATCGACAGTTTGTTAAAAGTTTGTAACCAATTACAAGTTTAGCTCTCATATAGTCGTCAAGTTTTAATTATATATGAATATGGCTAAATGATATTCAACATGAAAATAGGTACACTGTTTTTGTTTAACAAATCGGAAGGTAGGGAATTTCAAACAAAACACACACGTAGATTCTAGATTCTAGATTTACGGTGAAAAAGCAAATCGCTGTACAAATCTATAGGAAATACGTATAAAAGTTAAGCAAATCGTACTTAAATGTTGATGTCCATGTGCTTTGAAGGAGGAGGGAAAGAGATAAATAGAGAGGAAATTTTGATCGGAAATATATGTTAGGGTAATTTGTTTTAAAGATGTTTGTGTGTAAGAAGGAAACACTAAGGGCTTTAGTAAACCGGGGCCAACACCCTATTTTGTTTCACAAACACTGCACATTAGTGTATACACAATTAATAATAATAATAATATGTAACGCTGATGTATAGTTGGTGTCTATTAGTCAGACCCCCTAAAAGCTGGACATTTGTGGTTATTCGAACCGTCTTCTGAGTTTGAGATTTCAGTATCCTTTCACGGCAATGCTCCAGCTTGTGTTTCCGAGGCTGCTTTCAATGTCCTTATTCTGACGTCACTAAGAATATTTTTCCTGTGTAGTGAGTTTCAAAGGATTTGGTTCATCACCTTTTTAATTGGGTGAACGGGGTTTCCTGAAAGGACTCCCAACAACACACTACAGCGCTTCTAGCATTTCTGCAATGTAGAGCCACTGTATGTAGTCATGTTGTTGTGGTTTAAAACACCCCGTCGTATTGGCAACCTCTGGAATGCCTAAAACGATTAGACTGCGTTCGTTGCTCTTCTTACAAACATTGAGACGTCCTTTTCTTCTTCAAAAGGGTATATCGGCGTAGATTAGATTGTTGCAACCGAAAACTAATGCAGCGAGTAGGAATTTAAAAGAAAACTTTTCAATATACTTCTAAATGTTTAATGTTACTTTCAGTATAAGTAACGGATCGTGAGTGGCGAACCAAACGTGTAACAGCTGTAGGTCATCGTACAGAGGTTGCACCATTATTCTGGGTCATATCTTTGTCTATTCGCAAAATTTTCTCACTGGATTCCTGCAACTTGTTACAGACTACATTGAAATTATTTGTGAACATTTGCGCTGTGACCTTCGTATCTGAATCCGGTGGTTTCAGCTGAACCTACAAATGATCGGATGGTTGGTCTTCGTTAACATTTTAATGTCAGAGGAGTTTAGGTCAGACATGCTGTTGACAGTCGGTATTGTATATGTAGAGACTTGATGAGGAGGGTGCTCTGCAAGACACTCCGTTATACTTTTAACAGTTGAGCGTTCACTTGGAATGATCTGCGGAGATGTATATTTTGTCTGGTTAGCAGGACAGACTATATTTTCAGATTTTTCGGAAATTGCACCGGTAAACCAGGAGTTCTGTGCCGTAACTAGAGTTTTATATTATGTTTAATGATTAATGTTTGTAGGCTGAGTTCTAAGCTCAACATGCGATCATCCAGGTTACATTGCTGGACAATTGTTAAACTAGGCAAACCTTCGTTTGGTTCTTTTCGACAAAGTTTACAGAACTAGCATACGACATGAATGTTTTAATCACTGAGGATCGATATTGCCTATGCGGTCAATGATTTTTCACATTTTGCGTGACACGTGTTTGAGCAGTTGCGACACGTGACAGATTTCACCTCACCACTAACCATTTTCTCACAGATGACACATGGTTCAAACAATAGATTGTTTACAAGTTGCGCTTGTATGCCACTGTTGGATAAGGCTGATACGACCAACCTGTTCAATCACAGTAGTCCACACTCATGTAAATAGGGTTTAAACACATTATCGCGAACAGAAAGAACTTTCATAGAAATTTGAGTTTTTTATGTTCTCAATATTGAACCTATATCAAATAGATGATACAAGCAATTTCACGCTGTATTGTTTTAAGCATATACCAAATGTTCACATATTATTTTTAAGCAACACTTTCAACCGTTTCTCATATTTTTAATTTTTAATTTACAATAGCTTACGAATCAACCCATTCTCTCTCTTTGTAATTTAAATAGATTTACGTTTCAAGACAGAATTTTGTCTTGTGTATAATAATTCTCTAGCGGAATTTGAGAAACAGACATAGGCTTCTGTAGTTACATGAAATGGTATTTCTTTCCTTAAAGTCATTCCATCTCTTCCGTTTACCGATGATGGATCACTTAAGAATTTTCAAAGATCTTATTGACTTCTGAGTTCTGAGCTTAAAGTTATCTTCTAAAAATAAATCTCTCACTATTGTTATCCCCTATTTTACAAAGAATTTCCAAAGTGAGACTCAAAATCCTCAGTTTCTTGATATGTTGAGCCACGATTCACTCGAATATAACACCGTCGTATCTTCGTTCACACTGTGCTTAAATTCTATTTTCCATTCTACTTCCAAGGCAACCTACATGTGGCTAATCTTTTTCGCGCGGGTCACGCAGAATTACTGTTATGGTTTCGCTGTATTGTGCATTATCCGGGAGTCGATTCGATTGTCAGAGGTATGGAATTCACCGTTTTGTTTGAGTCCTATAAAAAAGAAATCGCACGACACCCTAAACTAATCTATCACTCCGAGCAACTTATTTTGGTCGAACGAGGGGACCCAATTGTATTACGGTGTTACGTAGATGGATATCCGTTGCCAAACGTGAACTGGTATTACGCTACAATGTCCGAAACTGAGTCGGTCAAAGTGAGTTGATGAAATATTTGAGTGAACAAATATTGATTTTCGTTAACGTTGGATAACGTTTAATTTCACGATATATCCTACAGCAATGTTAGAGTTGCATTCATTTAACAATATTGAATCATTTCAGATCAAAAGGTTCATTATCTTAAAAATAAATTGGTTCATATGACTCGTTGAAACGTTGATCACTGTCAGCACTTTAAAACCATTAGATGTTCGCGGTGTAAGTAGAAATGTCAATGATATCCTTAATTGTATATATTTTTGAGCTATAGTTCTTTAGGAGCGCTTAATTGCTTAATTACTATTCTCCAAAATATTTATGTTGGAACCTAAACGCTTTCTGCATATGAAGCAACATTGTTTTTTAAAGCTGGATTATAAAGCAGGTTTACCCTACGCTGACAGCGCTGGCTTGATTATCTGTAAAGAATGGACGCTAATTTTATTCCAAAATATCTACCCTGTCGCACTTGCGGCCTAAACACATTTGCAAAAAATATTCGAAAGCCCCTGAAATTGGACCTGCAATTCAGGTCGAACTTGCTACTGACCGTTCAATTTGAAGGCCATGATGTATGAGGTACATTCACGGAGGACATCAAACGAAAGGGATCTAAAAACAATCATACCAGGGTTTAAAAGCGGTATCCACATTAACCAGTAAATAACGCCAACAATCGTGAAAACCCCGATTTGTACTGCTCCATGTTACTGGAACAAAAGATAACCACCAAATTTGTGAGTACTAGAGACCTTTTGCTTTCTGTGGAATTCACTATCACAGGATATTGTGAACGCCCATACGATCCTTACTTTCAAATCAAAACCGTATGTTTGACTCAAAGAACACTCCAATATCAGCCATATATATTGACCCTATATGATCCTACAAAAACCAAACGCCTGAATTGCATTTTGATTTCATCATCTATATTTTTATAGCTTTCATACAATGGTACATGTGAAGCGGTTGCTTTTTCACCATAAAATATTTATTCTTTATTCTTCAACGTCAGCCGCAATTGATTGATATTCAACTTGTCAAGGTCGGCCAAATGATCCTTGCTTGGCGAGGGAATGAATATTACAGTTGATGGTAATGGTCGGGGGTTCGAATCCTACTGCCGATGAGCTCAAATAAGAGCAAAACTCAAGTCCAGTGCTTCCAATATATGTGAATAATTCGACGGGTTTGGCACGGATGAGTAAGCAGAGACATAAAACATATTCTCCAAAACTCGCTCAAATATTAAAGGTTGGCACGAAATCGATTGACAAAACACATCGAAGTGACAACCGGGAGAGACACGTTTGAGGATCAGTGTCGTGATTGATTGTTTTGCCCGTATAAAATAGGCGTGTTTTGTTATTTGTCATGAGTATAATAAACATGTTTGACCAATCGGCTTCTCTTGTGTGTTGTGAGATTCGTGGGTGACCGCGATTAGTGTTGGACAGGTTGACCTCATGGATGAATCGATATACAATCAATGTTGGTGAGTGTTACACCAATGTCCCGAATGTCGCGATACATGGCTGTCATTTTACGACTTTCTACCCCGCTCGTTGCATTATCACCACTTTTCGGAACATCGTGTTGTTTTCGTCCGCTTAGTTCGCTACTTGTAATAGTAGAACTGGGGACGTTCGACCGACTCTGATGTGTACAATCTATTGCTGTGCCCGTTCCCTTCGTTTTGTTTACATGGAACTCCTAACCTATACATGCGATTGATTCCCTAAGCTTGGCTACGCTTAAAGCAACATTATACCATTGACTTACACTACTTACTTACTTATATTTGTAGCATACTATTATTTATCCCTTCTGCATCCATACAGTTATCTAATGATTTGTTAAGCATTAGCATTTTAACTATAAGTCTTTGGATCCGGAAATTCAACTTTCTTTCATCCTCCTTTTATCTCGACAGGATCTAATACAAATGCCAAGAGGAAAAGGTCACTTGATCACAGACCCAACAAGTTTTCAACATGGAGATGTTCAGCTGGTAGTTCCTAAAGCAAACAGAATACATTCGGGATTGTACTCATGCGCGTACCCGAAACCAGGCACTTCCGATAACAATGTTCCCCCTGAGCGCCAGTTTTTCAGAGTACAGGTCATAAGTGCGTTTCGCTTGCAAGTGATTGTGATAATCAACCCTCCACATGTGCATAAATCAATTGTTGCTACCTTTTCAGCCATGCCTGGGTTTATTCTGCGACCGCGCAATCGCACTATTCCTGTTATGAGCTCAACGAGACTGACATGCAGTGCTGATAAAATTGGGGCAACCATTGAGACGAATATTACATGGTACCGGAATGGTGTTCCGATTGAGGTGGGGAATACAGTTATGGAAGTCCATGATGACGTAAGTTTTCATACCTCATATTTTTGGCTCGTGAAATTGCCAAGTTGTGTTCGGAACACCGAATAAAAAGAAAGAAAGAATAAAGAAGAAATTGGCTTTTTCATATAAACTAATTTTCGTCAGTTACAAAAATTTCACCAAATAATTTAAAACAAATTGACCGACAGGTCCCGATATCAATTTGTCGACTAAACAATTTTTCTTTTCCGTCTTGATTGTTAATATCCACATGTGATACAGTGTATTAACAAATAGTGTAACCAAAATTTTGGAGACAAAAGTGTCACAACAATTCCCGGTATCTCGTAATGCGTCGAAAATTGATCTCAGTTAATGCATTTTGCCCACAGCTAACGAAAAATGTTTAAAAAACCTGCGGAGAAATTAATTTTATGCACGGCCAATTTGAAGGCCCGCGTATCGGGTTTTGTCACCTATTTTGCAAGGTAATACCAAATATGGGAAGGCGATATTGTAATGTGATTGGCAGCATTATAAAAAATATCAACTCATCCCCAATCCCAACTCATAAAATCCTAAATAGTTCTTTTCGCGGATGACAGAAAAATTTGTAGGTCGATCAGATTGTGAGAAACTATACACATATTTAAAACCTTGTCAGCTTGGACGGGTTTGAACAATATACAATTGTACACACAAAAGGCAAGATGCTCCAACGTTTTAATAATATTCTTCGGACATATCTATTGGAAATTGCAAGTGTTTAATGGAGTTCTTTTATAAAAGACCTTGGAATATGTATAGGTGAAAATCGGAAGAGCAAAATTTGCTACCGAAATGGTGATTGTTAGTAAATTTCGAAGAATATTTAAAAGATTTTCACTGGTAATATCACAAAGAATAAATAAAAGACTACCTTTGTCCAACGATTAGTACGCGGTGAATGGTTGGGCACCTCGATTGCCGAAAGATATCGCTTTTTCCCATACAATTCATCACAGAGCGATGGATCTTCGCAATGTCTATATGACTTCAACAAAGGTGTATACGATGCGATATAATTAATATCTATAAAATTTTGCTAACCAACAGAAACGCGTTATTTGTGAATGGCATTTTATGTGTCGTGTTCCCCCAACTAACGTGAGTGGTGGAATTGTTGGCGAGGCCGAATATTGTGTTCAAACCACCGTCTATCAGAAAAGTTTTGCCAAACAATGTGGTGCGCTGCTTGCGTAAACTGAAAGTTTTGTCGGGAAACAGGACCAGGAAAGATGGATGCCATTGAAAACCGTAAAAAAGCTAACAAGCTTTCACGGAACGTGATTGAAAGCATGTTCCATACAATGTGTAGGCACCTCAACCCAGTGTGTCTGTACCTCATCTTCTATAGATTGAGTAGATTTTCAAGTCCCACTTTTTCACATCTTTTTAGGATTTAAATGTCATGGTTGTATGACAGTTAGGCACTCCGTGTCTGCTATTGATTTATACATAGATGATATGCAGGTTAAACGCTATGCTTTACAAGACCCACAAAAATGTACATCGGGTCGGATCGTGAAACAATATCAACATGTTGTTTGAGATTATTGTCAAACGTGAAAATCATACTTGTCCATGTGGACCTCTAGTGATTTCTTGAAAACGTCAATGGTTCCCAATTGTACCACGTAAGCAGATAAACTGTTCGACAATTGCACATTTCGAACGGATAATGCCTAGTTGCGAGTGTTCTACCTGCTTTGCTGTTGGTTACGTTTAGATTGGTGACGACGCAGATGTGTGTTATGGGAAAGATGATACAGACGACTGCAAGGATGATTTATTTGATTAAGCACTCTCCAAATGAATATAGATTATATATATATATATATAATATATACTTCTCGTTCCCGTTTAAATATTCCGTGTTTGTCACAAATGATTTTAATGCTGTTAAATATTTGCTACTTGCTATCGCTTTAATGATGCTACACCGCCCGTTACTGCTCTTGGCTGCTGAACGTAGATGACGCAGCCATTGTACAATGGACGCCAATCGCTTTGGCCAATGGTTTCTCAAGAATCGGTACAGTTAGTCATGCGAAATGCTCTAAAGCATAAAACAAGGATGCGCATGTAATGTGGATCAACATCGATCGAAGGGGGCCAACACAGATTTTCAGACTTGTTTTGACCGTGATTCATCGTTTCCGCAAGCGTATCATGCGAATCGAGCACTGATCTTGGTCATGCATGTGCGACTTGATATCATGTTGATTTTCTATATGCTGCTTAGCAGTCATTTCAAAATAGAAGTGGTCGGTAGAATACTACTTAGTCATTCTTCTTGTGCTGTCTATCACTCTTGGTTTTACGGAGCTTCTGTGTCAAACACAAAATGTTACCCAGAAACTACTCTCACTCAAATTGCGCTCAGATTTCTTTGATTGATGGAAACACTCTCGGTTGCAATCATACTCCAATCAAATGCTGTTTACCATACACTGTTGTTGGCCCTTGTGTTACACGGAGGATTTTGTCGTACTCACTAAAAGTGGCGGCGTTTAAGAATAAATTCGGTGTAACCATGCTGTTTCTATCGTAGTTGATCTATTCTATTGTTTGAATAGTGGTAACCATCTTAAAGTCAAGCGTAATTGCATAATCAAGAAAATCATTCCATCTTCAGTGATTTGTAATAAGCACAGTAATAGCCAGTTCATAACATTGGCCACGGCCGGATCCACAATCACTTTATAAAGATTGCGTAATTTCTAATCAATCTTTCCTCGTTATATTTCAGTATTTGCAATTGAACAATGTCACCAGAAATGATACGGCCATGTTTCAGTGTGCTTCACACACAAAATACGACCAGCGCCTGATCAACGTTTTTATCAATGTTTCTGGTGCCGCATGCAAGTTCATTAGGCCAATGAAATTACTTGAACACGTACGAATTAACGAGTCCATTGTGATCGATTGTAACGTTACGGGAGATCCTCAACCCAAGATCGAATGGACATTCAATGAACATCTGATCACCCGCGAAAATGACCATGGTTCATTTGACTTCTCCGAAGATGGAAAGCTTACTATAAAGGTGCGGATAATGATACTGCTTATTACGCTTGAATGTCAAAGGATGTGAACCCATCACATTTACGTCGTCTTAAAAAACAGGTTTGAACAACGTCATTGTTGATTTCGGTATTCCGTATGTTTAGGAAATGAAACAACCCATTTGACTGAATATAACAGCTCATTTCATGCATTTCCACAACACACACCGCACGACCGGTTTCGTGCTGTTTGCGCTCATCAGGAAGGGACAGTAGGATCAGAATCCGCATGCGCTTGAACAGGTTGGTCGTATGACACTTACTCAACATCTGCAACTTGTTTACCATTCTTCTACTGTTTCAAGCGCATGCGGAGCCTGATCCTAGTGTCCCTACCTGATGAGTGCAAACAGCACAAAACCGGTCGTGCGTTGTGTGTGGTGAAGATGCATGCAAGTGAGCTTTTATATTCATGGCCATGGGTTTTGAACCCAGTCTATATGAGTGGGGGTTTTGTGATTTAACAGGTTGGTCGTACTAACCTCACCCAACAGTGGCATACAAGCGCATCTTGTTTACCATTGTTCCACTGTTTCAAGCGCATGCGGATCCTGATATTACAGTACTTACCCGATGAGTGCAAAGAGCAAGAAACCGGTCGTGGGTTGTATGTGCGACGGAGATGAATGCAAATGAGCTTTTATATTCATAGTCATGGGTTTTAAACCCAGTCTACATTAGTGGGCTCTTGTGATTAAACAGGTTGGTCGTACCAACCTTACCCAACAGTAGCATACAAGCGCAACTTGTTTTTCGTTTGCTTGTATTTACACTACACATATCAAGCACTGGGGTTTACCCCTTTTAAATGTGTGTGGGCACGTTTGTTTAACCTGAATGGCCGTTCCAACGCTATCAAACAGTAACCTTCAAGTTCAAACCATTTGTTCACTGTTTCAACTGGATCTTGATAACACTGCACCTAACTAATTCAAGGTAATTCAAGGTTTTTAATGGTCTAAGAAGCAACAAGCTTAACAACAACCATAGGATGGTAAAAATTGAAATTTAAGTGTATAAACAATATAAGAACATAGATTAAACAGTATATAAGTGTTCTGGAAACGAATAATGCAATAAAAATTCGTCTAATTTCGTTTTAAAGTCATGCAAGTTAGTGGCGTGAGCAAAGGTTGAAGGTGAACTGTTCCAAGTAAAACAGACGCGGACAGAGTAAAAATACCTTCTACAGTTCAGGCGGGAATGGGGTACGACCAGCACATATTCATGGGTCCGATAATTCCTCGTATCCCTTCGCGTTAATAAATCCTGTAACGGATGGTTCGGGGTATGGAATGTAAAGTAAGATAAGGTCTCCTCTGATTCGTCGATAGGGAAAATCGAACAGATTCAGTTGAGCTATCCTTTCTTTATATGGTTTGTTTCGGATGCTGAGAACTAGTTTCGTTGAGCGATGATAGATTCGCTGCATAAGTTCCACATCCCTCTTGAGCCACGGAGACCATGACTGCACACCGTATTCCATGACTGGTCTCAAGTATGTATTCATGATCCTTGGGAATATCTTGGGCGAAAATTTCCCAAATACACGTTTGAGTAGATTTAGAACGCGTGTTGCTTTTTTGAAGGCACTGTTAGTTTGAAGTGATGTTTTTAAACTGGAGCATATCCAGACACCCAAATCTTTTTCTTCACTGCAATTTTCAAGGACATGCGAACCTATGTGATATGTGAACTCTACTCGATTCCCCACATTCATGATCCTGCATTTGTTGAAGTTAAACGGCAGTTTGTTCTTCAACGACCAGCTGTGAAGCGTATCAAGATCCTTTTGTAATAGCAGACAGTCTTCTGGACTACGAATGCTGCGCCAAATCTTTATGTCGTCCGCAAATAACGAAATGTTACATCGAACAATTTCCGGTATTTCATTGACATAAACCAGAAAGAGGATCGGACCAAGGACTGAGCCTTGGGGAACTCCGCTAGTTGCTGCAATTGGTTGGGATAATGCACCATCAACACGTACCTGGTTAGTGCGATTTGTTAGGTAGTCATTTAGCCAATTCAGCAACTTTCCAGTGATACCAAGCCTTTCAAGCTTCAGCAGTAGTAGGGAATGGTCAACACGATCGAATGCTTTTGAAATATCCAAGTAGCACGCGTGTATTGCTTGTCCTTTATCTACCGATTTTGTCCAATCATCTAGCGTTACCATTAAATTAGACAAACAGGAATAATTTCGTCTGAATCCATGCTGGTTCCTCGAAAGCAACTGATTATTCTCGAAGTGTTTCATTAGATCGTCAACAATGAGTCACTCAAGTAATTTTGAAATCACTGGTAACAGAGTAACGGGTCGGTAATTGGAAACATTGGAGCGATTTCCACCTTTGTAAATTGGAGAAATTATTCCTCGTTTCCAATCTGTAGGAATCACTTCACTTGCCAGTGTTTGCTCAAACGGATAAGTGAGTGGTTTGTATACCAAACTCGCAAATTGCTTCAATATTTTCGGGGTCATTCCGACGGCCCCAGGAGACTTTCCGGTTTTAAGATTAAATAAACCTTGGAGGACGCGTTTCTCAGTGACACTTATTTCACTTAGGGCAACCGTGTTTGAAAGTGTTGGATTTGGGCTGTTTATTGCATGTTCTATCGGGTTGAATACCGATGAATAAAACGTCGCTAAAGCATAAGCAGTTTCTGCGGCAGTTGTTGTTGGTCCAGCTGATGTGTTTCACGGACGCTACTCCAGGTTTCACCTTAGCTTGATCGTTAACCATACGATATAGTATTTTGGGGTTTCGCTCCATCATGCTTGATATCACTTCTTGGAAGCACAACATGTCTTGGATGACAAATTTGTTTACTTTGTTCCGCAGTAAACGGAATGTTTCCCAGGTCTTGGATGATGGGTTTTGCCGATGGTGTCGCCAAGCAATATTTCGTACCGTTAAACAATTACGAGTTCAGCTTCTTAATTTAAATTCAAAGTTTTTTCTTGATTTCCTGAGGACAAATTCGGAGCTCACTTCGATTGAACTTTTGAGATTAGATATTAGCCATATCCAAAAGTCATGTACGTTGCTGGTTTCCGGTTGGCAGTTAAACGTGTTTTTCAGAGCATTACTCAACGCCATAGTGTTGATCCGCCTAACTTTTTTACGGGTATCATTTCTTCTTACAGCTTCAAACAGATAGTCAAACTGAATGACGACGTGTTCACTTAGTCCCAGTGGACTTTCGTAAGCAACGTTATCAATGTCATGTTCATTGCTTGTCAGAACGAGATCTAAGAGTGAGGGTAAATCGTTTCCGCGGTATCGGGTATTTCATGTAATGTGGTTATAAAGAGGAATATCGTCAAACAACTCACTGAATGCGCGCTCGAGGGAGTGTTCTGGGTAAATGGTGCTGCTCTGCAGATTCGGTAAATTGAAGTCACCCATAATCAAAAATCCACAAGTGTATCTGGAAGTAACCATGCGAATTTTATCCAGTAGGGCCAGATTGTAAGTTTCCTGTGCAGACGGTGGGCGCTATACTACTAATAAGTGTATTTGATGTAACTTTTTTTAAACACACGCATAAGTACACTTTAGTTCCTGGCGAAAATATTTATAACTTTCTGGACAATTTAACACTTCCGCTGTTTCTATGGTGTCGCTATTTAGGTTTTATTGCAGCATTTATTCATATTTTGACAATTCATCCAATCAATACACAATATTATAGGTATATGTTTTGTGATATGTAACTTTAAGCCAATCCGACGCAAGTAGTATGTGCCATTGTATTGATTGGCTCATTCATACGTTCACACCACAGCCGGTTAAAGGCTGTTTGCCATCATCAGTTGGACACAGTAAGATGAGGGTCAGTGAGTCTGGAAACAGTAGGGAACTAAGAAACAACGTTCAACGGAAAAGCCGCTAGTAAGCCACGGTATTCAAATACATATTCACGACTATCTCCGTCTCCAACAATCAAATGCATATAATTGTGCAAACAAGTGTTGTTTTAAAATCTACCGCACTTACACACCATAATCGCGTTCTTGAAAACGGAATAAACGTAACAGAAATTTCTGGAAAACATCAACGATAAGCAGATAGACGTTATGGTTGTTTGAAATGAATTGGATTGGCAGTCTCGTATTCAAAACCGGAAAGCTGTGATTTCGTCTACAAACGAGATCGAATCGCATCGAGGTATGTGATACGAATAGATAGAAGTTCTATCGACACGATTTCTTAAAATCAATTTGCCTCTAGGTTATATAGGTGATGTGCTACTGCTGCCCCAGCCTTGGGTTCGACAGAACACAACCGTAACTGAACTCGTGTATTGAACGAACGAATGAATAACACAATGTTTGTACAGCGAGCGATAATCACATTATGTAATTACGATCGATGCTTGATCGATAGTTTGTTCACCGTCTATACTACACTCAGATAATAGAGTTTGAACTCGGCAAGAAGGCAGATCCAATGTCAATCAGTTTAGCAATCTGCCTGCTTAGTGATGGCTTGTGCATATCAGTTTAACCAAGATACGTAAATTAATATACTATACCAATCTGACAGGTTTCCGCAGTAATGATGGGAGGTGATAGCTTCCCTTGACCAAAATCTGTGTTTATGATCAGGTTGATTGTCAACCAAAATTTGACAAAAGCATGAAAGACTGCATCTGATATTCGCAGTGAAGTATGATGACTACATTGTCAGCAAACAGCAGGTCACAGATCAGCACATCTTGTAATTGGAGCTTTGCTCTCAAACCGCCAAACCAAACTGTGTTCAATCATATCGCGGGCGAAGATAAGTAGGGCTTTTCTCGTAAAAATCTGCTTCAGTAGAAGGGCAATCAAATTACCGAAGTGCATGTACACGAACCCAGTCATGTTAGAGGTCTAGGTTGTTGTTGTTGTTGTTGTCCTCCTTCGGTCGATGTCGACCATGGATGTGCATCACAGTCGCATAAAGTTTCCTGTTCTACAGCTTTCTGAATGACTAAACAGTTCGATTCGGGAGAAACCATCTCTCCCGCAGCGCTCGCAACGATATTCAGAACTCGTTTCTGGTGCGTTAGTTTCACGCAAAGGCCTAGGTAACTCCTAAAATAATTTTGATGTATGAAACCTTAGCTGAAACAGAACCCTACATGTCAGAGTAGAAAGAAACAACAAAGTTAAGCAGACTTGGAATATCGCATATATGTTCACATTCAAAAGCCTTTCCTTAGACTTAACATAATGTGTACAACGTTCCAATCTCACCTACGGGTTGTGACCGAACGTTGTCGTAGTGTTTAAAAACCCTATCTTTTTATATTCTCGTTCGTGTGTGAACAATAATAATAAAATTGGTTCATATCTCAGCGCGCAGAAAAGAAAATGGCTGGGATCTATACATGCACCGCGTTCAACATGCACGGTTCCATACACGGCGAGACAAGATTGGATGTTCTCATGCCAACTCTAACGCCTCGGGCACCGGAAGCCTACGTTCGAGGACCCAACGGGAATCGCTTTGAGACCGTCCCGAGAATCATGTACCGGGGACAACGAATTGTCAGTGTGGTCACAGGGAAACCGGTCAAGTTGCATTGTGATATGACTGAAGTTGGTGCAGATGTCCAGGTGCCTCGTATCAATTGGGAAAAGTAATTGTTTAAATTAACCTATCGAAATTGATTTCGTTATTGATAAACTAGATTTGAAGAGTCTTTGTTTAGTTGATGGATGCTACTTAATCTCGCTTGCTCACTTTTAGAAATGTCTATAATATATTGAATCATCATCGTTAACATCATCATAACCAAGGATCGGTATACATAGGTAAAAAGTAAACTGTAATCAAATGATGCAATCATATATCTTGTGTGGTTCGGTTTTCAGATGCACGTATTCGGCGATTGTGATTTTGTGTATAACGTAGATTCATCTTCAATCGCTTAATATTAACTTTAGACTTGAATGAAATATTGTCACAAATGTTCAATATGCTTTGCAAACATCGATATCCCACAGCATTGCTCAATAATAGAGATTAGTCCAAATCAATGTGATGAAAAAACAGAAAGATATAAGTAGATGGATGGATGGATGATTGGATGAAATTATTGATGGATGGATGGATGGATGGATGGAGGGATGGAGGGATGGATGGATGGATGGATGGATGGATGATTGGATGATTGGATGCATGGATGGATGGATGGATGGATGGATTTATTGATGGATGAATGGATGGATGGAGAGATGGTTGAATAAACGGGCGAATAAACGGATTAAAAGTTAAATTGAGGCAGATTTGGATGAACGGATTTGAAAATTGATGCATAGAGAATGTATGTATGAAGTGAAATATAGATAGTCAGATGGATGGAGTAATAGATGATGCACACTTGAAACAATCTTTGAATGGGAGTATGGTATTTTCAATTTATTTACTCACATATGTCAACAATAGTATTACTCTCCGAATTTGAATGAGGTTAGATGTTTATTATCCCTGGAAGGTCGCATAAAGAAGGCCTAAGCGAAGGGACAATTACTGAATAAAATTCTCTAAAACTGCATTTATTTATCTAAGTAAGTCATCTGTCAATACGCGATGGAGTGCATGTTTTGCATGTATGTTCAAACCCACGGTTTCAAAATATTCACATGCGTGCGAGACACTTGGATTAAAAGGTTTGGTCATACGAGCTTCATCCAACAGTTTTTGTTTATCGAATATACTATTTATTACCATTTATCCACTGTTCCAATACATGCAGATCCTGATCGTACCATCCTTGAACACAGCAAGAAAACGGTCGCGTGGAGTGTGTGTGTGATGTAAATGCATGCAAATATTAGTTTTTGTCTAATCTTGGTTGTGTTAAACTCCAGAGTGTTTTGCGCAGACTTGGCATTAAACTCAAAATGAATTGAGTTCATATCGTGGTTGCATTACACGGAAATTTACAAGCAAAAGTACATCTGCTGATTGGCATGTGAATAGCGAATACTCTGCAGATACATCCTGTGCTTGCAAAAATATGTTAATTTTTCAATGCAACCGTGTTAATCTGTGTGTTTATGCCTCGTTTACTCTAACAAGCTAATTGTGCATTTCTTACGGACTCACTTAAATATTTTTTTTAAATTCCAGAGAGTTTCTTGTTGAAATCACTGGGCAAAATTTAAACTGTATATCATGCTTCGTACCTGCATCTCTTCAATAAGAACCGACTATTTATCGAACAATGTTGGCACCATCTATGTCAAGTTTTCGAGCGCATGTATATCTTCCCACTAAAGGAAACAGATACACAGGATACTACCTAATGCAAACTCTAATACTCAAGAACTTACAGTGTAGACCGTTTGTAACTTTTGATACTAATTATCAACGAATTGCTAACACACATAGTAAATAAATCGTGAGATATGTATTTAACACGGGGTTTATGGGGAAAATCCATTGTATGTTGTGTTTCTTCGTAAGTTGTCGACCATAGATTTATATTACAAGCGCATGAACGTTTCATGCTCCGCTGCTTTGAGTATGATTAAACAGTCTGATTCAGAAGTGATGATCTCTCCGGTACTTCTCACAACATCAAGCAGTATTCGGTTGATTGGCGTCAGTTGCACGCCGCCGGAGTGACCTGCATTTAGCAGTCAAGAGGTGTATCTGCTGTTAACCAGCTTGTAGACGACGCTTTACACCATGCCTCAAATGCAAGCAAGTTCCTCTCAACTCAATGCCGGGAGCTTTTATATCTCGTTTGAAAATAATTACAAATTGGAGAATCTATGATTTTTTAAGAAGAAGAAGGAGGATAAGTGAGCTTCATTAGAATATTTTCGAAATTTCAGATTCAAGCAAGTTTTAACAAAAAAAACACAACGAATGCTTTACAAATTACATATTTAAAGTAAAAACATATTCACAGTAAATCTACCCAGATAATAACGAGGAAAATTTAACAGCATTTTTTCAATAAGCAGTTACTTGTGACAAAGCTATCGTGAAGCAAATGGTAAAAATGACCGCCCGTATGATGTTTTAGAAGGAAGAATAATGTGTTTTGTTCGAGTCTTTGAGCAAACTTGACTCTTAAGGAGATTCTAATGCAATGCCTGGTAAATGTCATTGTGAATAGTATTTATAAGCCGATCGGAAGTGGAAAAATGTTGTTTAAGAATGATGTGTTACTCACATCCCCCGAAATTGCAATCCACTACCGGTTTCTAGCTGTTTGTCGTCATCAGGTGGAGACAGTAAGCTTAGGTTTAGTGATCCTTGAAACATTGGATAAATGGAAAACAAGATTATATTTTAATGCCACTGTTGCATAGGGTTCGTACAACGAACCACGATGTTCAAACACAGAATCACATAGTAATTCGTGGTCAAGCACACAAGGCGCTTACGGAGGACCAAAGTGCGACGTTGCTCACATCCCCCGAAATTACACTCCACTACCGGTTTCTGGCTGTTTGTCGTCATCAGGTGGAGACAGTAAGATCAGGTTCAGTGAGCCTTGAAACAGTGGATAAATGTTAAACAAATGTATACATGAATGCCACTTTTGCATAGGGTTCGTACAACGAACCACGATGTTCAAACACAGAATCACATAGTAATTCGTGGTCAAGCACACAGGCGCTTATGGATGACCAAAGTGATGTGTTTTTAAGAATATCCTCTCAAGGAGTAGAGCTTGCGCGTGATACGATTCTGATGCAACGTTTGAGCGACACAAAGTCTTTTGAATGAACCGCGAGAAAAACAGCAGATGAGCAAAACAGAATATGCGGTAATATACAAAGAAAATATGAAGTGCGAAATTAGCTTAGACTCAACACCGAGAGAAGGAAGACGAAAAGTGATGTATGACAGTTTTCTTCCATATCATAATTCAAGTTTAATCAAGGTGTTCAATTATCTAAGAGGCATTTAAATCGGCAAAACCCTTAGGATAGGAAAATTATAAGTTGATTAGGTTTTAAATCTTGAAATTCGATAATGCCTCTGAAGTCGAATGTTTGAATGAGTACTCGTATAATGTAGGACTTAGATCTACGAAGCTGTTTTATTGGGTAACGGTCGAAGGTAAAACGATAAAACACACGAAGACAGAATCAACATACTTTATTTAGTTTAGCCTGAGATATATTATTACCAGCAGCATATACGTACGGGAGTTGAACGTGGCTTTTGTATATGAACTCTCGTATAGAACGGTTTAAGGTGTTGACATCTTTTAAATACCTCTTGTATACAGCATGTAGTTGTTCCGTCGGTTGAGGATTGCTTTGGGGAATAATTGTGTCATCATATCTTCGTCAACGGGAAAACATCTATATGGCGTTCTTCTTGCGTTGCTTCTGTTGCGCACTCATTATTAGAAAAAACTATTTGGATAGAACAAAATCGAATGTGTCATTTAATAGGTTGAAAACAGTTGATGCTATTCTGAAAGTACCGCTTGTGAGTCAGGAGGTTTTCATGATGAGGCAATGTTAGGGTCGAATTTATCTCGCTAATTTGAGTATATATGTACATTTATCTATTCATCATCCATAGTATTATCTACAACTTTTGTATTTGTAGGCTTAAATTACGAATAATTTTGAATAAATGTTTGTTTAATTCTTTTCTCCATATTCGTTTACTCTAATAAACTTAACAATTTTACGAATATCATTTTGTTCACGATGATAAACTGTCATATGCGATCGATTCATTAGGATTTTGATTGTCGCATGCAAATAACTCAAATATATATTGTGGTACACACATCTCCATCACTAACACACAACAACCGATTTCTGTGTGTTTGCCATCATCCAGTGGACATAGTATGTTCAGGTTCAGTGCGACTTGAAACAGTGTATACATGGTGAACGAATTCATACTTGTATGCCACTGTGATATAGAGTTCTTACAAAGAACATGGATGTTTAAATACAGAGTAAAAAACTGCTTCTTGCTCGAACTGAGATCAAATCCCGAAACGTACTGCAGGATTGATTACAGATTTCGCTCTACTTCGTGATCACTGCAGTTTACCGTCATCACGCTATTCGTTGTTGATCGATCGGTCGAAACACTACGTGTGAACAGCGTTGAAATGTTTCCTGACCGAATGACCCTGAAAACGAGACAAAGCACCCCGCGGTGCGTGTGTGCGGTTTGCCGAAAGGTTGTCAGCCCCAAGGCGAGATGTGTCACATGTTACGGCTGCTTGTCAAAGGTGCATGCAAAATGTGATAAGTCGTTGACCCCAGACGTGGTAGCGATTATTAATGGAGACATTTGTCCCGGTGTCTGTTATGTTTGCCAAGTTTTTCAAAAACAAGCCAAAGGTGACATCTTCTGAAGCGAAGACCACTGATAACACAATCGAGACACGTCTAAATGGCTTAGAATCCAGCCTAATAACACTTAATGAGCGGATAATAAACGCGACAAAAATACCATTATTGCCGCACTCAGAGACCACTACCGATCTCACGTTTCTAATCAGCATTCCTTGAGTGTTATTCACGTCGTTGCTGTATTTCAATTCTCCTTACTTTAATTCACCTCTAGGTGAGGATATGCTTTCGTTCCATCTAAAATTGCTTGAAGGCCCAACATGGACGCTTAATTGTTGTTTATCAAGCGATCTTCGTCAAGTTGCCTCAAGACACTATACTCATGACTCTTGCCCGCTACGCTTTAACTTGAACTACAAAAAAGTGGAGGAACATAGCTGGCAAAATGCCCAATTTGCTTGTGGTCAACTGTGCTTGCCCGTTCCGGGATTGGATCAATGTGGGTTTGGTATTATTATATTTGAGTTTTTTTTACTTATTCTAATCACATTTTTTAATTTGAAAAGAAATTCGAATGGTTTGCGACTTTACTTTGATGTGCTAATTTTGATAACCAGATCGTAACATCACCTCGCAGTAGCACTCGGTATATTTGAGGTCTAGACGTAGCATTTGTGTAGTCTTCGAGATTCTCTCATCGTTACTAATTAATATTATCATTTAAACGAAATTTCTATCGTTGTTATGACGGTAATTACAGATGCATGACCAGAGTAAGACCAAATGTTGGACACAACATAAGACTTTGCTGTGTGAAATATATTTTATTTGTTCCTCATTAATTCGAATGTAACAAAACTGCTAATTCGATTATAGCAATCACAAATTAAAAAAACTTAAAAATCATCCAGGATTGAACAACGGCATTGTAGTTTGTGGTGTTTTGCAAAGAAAATGTCAACAATGAATGCAGAAGAACTAAAATTCCGTATTCATTTCAATCACACACACCACGATCACAACATGTTAAATCACATGTAGCCACACATATGTGAATGGATAAAAAAACCGGTCTTTCTATGTGACATTTGGTCTCTCATTCTTTCAATGTTTCAGGGCATGGGGATCCCGGTTATACTGCTCCTACATGATCAATACAATCACTACAAAAATGGTTTTTTATGTGTGTTCCTTGGTAGAAATACATTAAAATGTACATTTGTAGTTCAATCCCAATAGTTTAACCAAACTGTATGAATATGGGCACCTTTAGAAGAGAAACGTTTTACAGATTTATCAATTCGCTGGGTTACATGTGATAAAACATTCCGATTCGGGAGAAACATTCTGTGATGATGAAATATCTCGTCCCTAAATAGTTGTGATGGACGGATGAAGTAGCAGTCGTTGCGTTCTACCAATCGATGTTTTGATCTCACCAAACATGTGGATAACAGGACAAAGCATGAATGGAACCTTTGAGCAGAAGCCCAAGTCCAAGTCCAGTGTGTGTTTGTTCTTATAGTGTAACGGGTGGTGAAGAGAACATGGAGAGAATCTGGCTGGAGATTTACTTTTCACGATCGACCCATATGAGTTTTGCCACGACACATTGTTTGTTTTATGATGACAAGTTCGATTGTCGTTCACCGGTTTGTCGAAGCAGCGCTGAATTGGCTGTGATAGAGAAGCCGTAAATGACAGCTGATGAACACATGGCCAATTATCACAAGGTTAGGATCATCGGTCGTTTCAAAATCACTTAAACATTGCCTCTTGATTCAACAATGTTAATCGCGTTCACCCATAAATCTCACAACGGAAGAGAAAGCCTAACGGTCAACGTGAGTATTGCGGACAAGACAAATAACACAGCACCCGCCTATCTTATATGGGCAAGTCAAACTCCTACAACACTGATCCGTCCCGGTTTTAAATTTGAAATGATTTGTCAAAACATTTCGTGGCAACCGCTCTACTTCAAGCCCTCGCCCGCATGGCTCGTTTGACTAATATTGAGAAAGTTTCGCTCTCATTGCGCCTGTGATGTGCCAAAAGATGATTTTCTACATATCATCAGAATGCACGTTATCAGCAATCATTGCTAATGAACAGGAACAAACAGATTTACCCGATCAATTGGTTTACTGGGTTAGAAAGAAACGAAGTTAAAGGTACTGACACGTAGGTCAATGCGTATCGACCCAAAACATTCGTTCACACAGAGGTCATAGCAGTTTATCGGCGAAGGTTGCACGCCAACAGCGTGTATACGTTCAGCAACGGACTGCAGTATCTACTCCTTATCAGCTTCAAAATGTCGCTTTGCGTAAAGTCTCTGTAGTAAGCGGTTATGAGCCTTAATGCCCTTTAGTTAGCGATGTTGTACCACAAATGTGGTCTCTCCAAAGAACGACTTCGCGGTTTCAACTGACTCTCTCCTTGGGAATACTATCATTTCGAATACTTTACACATGAACCAGTCGGGGTAGGCTGGGCTGACATAGTAAGCTGAACAATCCCTGTGTGCAAGCTTTAGATGTCACTTGTGCATTTGATGGTTCTTCCATTCACGACATCTTTACGTTGCAAAAGATGCTTTTAAATTTGAAAGAATAGAAATTCCGTTCGTGTTTTTTGCGTGGATATTTGATTTTCTCATGCTCTATAGCTTTTCGAATGACTACATAGTCTGATTCGGGTGGAACATCCACTCCCGCGGGGCTTGAAACGATAGGCAAAACTCGGTAGACGGGCGTCAGGTGCACGCCCGCAGCGTGATCTGCATTCAGCAGCCAAGAGCTGTATCTGCTTGCAGATGACGTTTTACACGATGACTCTTTTATAAGCGGTCAAGAGCAAGTTCATCCCAGCTTGCGGTGTCAATGTCAAGAGCTATCAAATCTCTTTAGCCAACCTCTTTTTACAACAAGTGCGGTCTACCCAATGGTCGACATGCTGATTCCTACTCAGAGTAGATATTTCGGAATACGACAATTTCCATTTTGTAGACTTGGTCTTAAGCTAAGATGTGAACATACTCTGTGAGCCAGATCTCTTACTCTTTAAATTTATAATACATTCAATATGCGACGAATATTAAATACATGCAATTCATTCGTCTTCTAACTCGTGCAACATGTAGATTATCATGGTTCGCTGCAATAAAATTTTAAAATCTCAGTTTTATTAATCTTTAGCTTAATGCTCCCTAATAGAAGACAGACAGTGAAGATGATATTTTTCTGAGATGTCTAGGTAAAAATTGTTTGATTGATTATTTCATTCATATGTATATATGGATTGGAGCACTCCTGGACGCTGCAAGTATAAAAAAGATTTATTAATGATAAGAATACTGCAGGTGATAACAAACTTAGGATACCAAACACCGGAAGACGTTTTACGTGCTTCCTTCCAAGAAACCGCTAACTTTGGATTCTGTATGCTTCGAATTTAGCGTATCATATACGACCGATTAAACTGTGGTACTGGAACTGAAAACAAATTGTTTGAGCAAATATTAGGGAAACACTAAACAACAAATCACATGCTTAGTTTCATATAATATTCTTTTCAGCACAAACGTTTTCTCACCTTGTCTGTGCTATTTGTCCGGCATCCGTAAAACGTGACCCAAACAGCGTAACCTATGCAGGTTGATCTGCTTCTCTATATCGACATTACCACCAAACAACTTATTCCGGAGAGCATCGGTGCGCATACGATTGTAACAGCTAACTCCTAGAATGATGCGGAGACACCGGTTGTCGAATACTTCGAGACGCTGAATGTGTTCTTTACGTAAGGTCCAGGTTTCGCACCCATACAGTAACACGGCCCGAGCTGTCGCTTTATAGACTGTACCCTTGAGTAGCAGAGACAGTCCTTGCTGACGCCAGAGGTGACCTAGGTTGCGGAATGCTACGGTCGCTTTAGAAATGCGTGCCGAGACCTCGTTATCTAACGATGCAGAATTATTGATACAACTACCGAGATAAATAAAACGATCCACAATTTCAAGCGCCTGATTGTCAAGTAATAAAGCGTTGTTCGATAAGTCGATGTCCTGCAGAAGAACACTGCACTTAGAGGGCGCAAAACGCATTCCAAATGCGGGCACAATACTAGATAGCTTGTTCAGTATCGCCTGTGCATCTGTGTACGAGTCGAAGAGCAGAACTATATCATCAGCATAATCCAAGTCGAGAAGCTTGACGCCTGGCATTATGTGAACTCCGAAAGCTGGGGCACCATCGTTGCACAACTCCATAATTGCATCAATTGCAAAATTGAACAAAAACGGAGAAATCGGGCATCCTTGTCGGACGCCACTTGTGGTGTGGAATTTGGGTGAGAGTTCATTGTAAACCCTAACACATCCGGATGTATGAGCATAAAGTGCGCGTAGTATGTTGACATACTTAAGCGGAACGCCTTTGCACAGCAAGGTCTTAAACAGGACATTTTGATCGACTGAATCAAATGGTCCATTGAAGTCTAGAAAGATTACTATTGTCAGCTGTCGATAGGTTTTCCGCAGTTCTAATATCCGTCGAAGAGTAAAAATGTGGTCGGCACAGCCTCTGTCAGGCCGGAAGCCAGCTTGCTGCTCACGGATCTGTGATTCCCTATGCGATGTTAATCTTCGAAGACATATGGACGCTAATAATCTCGTAATGATGGGAGTGGGACTCATCCCACGGTGATTAGAGCATGAGCTTCGCACACCTTTTTTAAATATAAGTATGATAACTGATTCTCCCCAACTCGGAGGGACGGATTCTGAGATCCACACTTCACGGAGGAGATCTCCTAATGTGCTGATTAGGACTTGGCCAACTTCTTTAAACAAAACAGGCGGTATGTCATCGGGGCCAGCAGCTTCGAATTGTTTCATGGATTCGATACATGCTTTAATTTCTAAATCATTAGGGGGATCTACGCTAACAGGCCAAGGAACACACTGCCTCAAGTGAGGGAATGATTCTGTATTACCTGCATGCTAAAAATAAAATAAAATACTCTAATTAATAGGATTGCAGCAGAGGTTATTTTTGTATACCAAATCGTTTGAGATGTAATTGTTATCTTCGATCTATTTATGAAGGATTTGGTGCAATATTTGCGTTAATAAGTGAGATGAAATTTTTATCTCAGCGAATATGACTAAATGGTTGTTTATGTAAGCCTGCCAGTAATCCTTGAACAAATTGTGTCAAATATAGCTTTAACATAAAGCTATGTAATGTCGAAGGAAATGGATAATCGAAATTTTGTGGTTTGGGTTAATTCAGTTTATGAGAACTTAAATTATCTTCCTTGATCCTTATGCTTCGTGGAAATATTTCGAAGAAGTTGGTACTCATGAGTAATCACAAACATCATAGTTCGCTTTGTATCGTTATTTCCCCAATACCAGTAAGTTTGCCCACATTTTTACATCCATCCCCAAATTAATTTAGATACGTCCTATGATGTGCGCGTCACACTGACTGCGGAACCAGCACAATTTCTTATATCACACACCACTCTGGTCACAACCAAACTACATACAATGACAATAGTGAAAGTTTTCGCTTTGTGGGGATTTTTCGTTTTGGTCGTAGTCGTCACTCTTATCACAGTGATCTGGACAATGAGAAAATGCAATGCCCGGAAACATGGAGACAACGGTAAGCGTTGGAGCAACGGCAGCTCATACATCTACTCGAAAACGTTCAAATAGAAGATCGGGCACTTTGCGAGGTTATGCTTCGTGTGCAGAAACTTCAATTATTATGTACTACTTCATTTTGTTTCCATTGAGAACATGTTCCCGCTTCGATATTGCAAATGTTTCAAGAATAAATTTCATCGACATTCCGTTTTCATTTTTTTCAATGTTTTTCCGAAATACCTTTTTGAACAACTCCTTTGCAATCCTCGACAGCGTTCCATAACTTATTGTGTTGCTCACGTCAATCACTGATTACTCAGACATGAACGGTCCAGTGAGACATGGAAAACAGTGAGGAAATCGTTAAACGACATTTGTGTTGAAATTAATTTCAATTAGTTTATGTATGACGATCTTGGACCTTTATATATGCTGAACGTATTATACGGGTGATGGATAAATTCGAAACAATCGAGACCAAACCCTTTATCGTATTCTGCGGTGTTGTACGTCACTTGCACATACACTTGATTTCAATAAACTGACCCCTGTCAACTAGTTCCGGATTCATCGCTAAGTTCAACAGTTCAAACGCACGAATCTCACAACACAAGAAAACGCTAATCGGTCATATGTGTTCAGTATGATAAAGATAAAAACAATACTTCACACATCCATAAACGAAAATGCATATCTGCCGCGCACACCGCACGACCGGTGTTTATTTGCATTAGGAAGCGACCGTTCAACCGAGATCTGCATGCTAAACATCGATTTTATGTAGACGAACCTCATCATCACAATAATGTTATAAACATTGCATTGTGGTGCCTAGAGCTCAGTCACTTAAAATCCATAAGTGGTTTCCGGTTGTTTGACGTCATAAGGTGGATACAGTGAGATTATTTTCGATGAGCTCCGAAACAGTGGTGAAGTCTCTGTCGATTGTTAATTCGATCTGATAAGTTAATCGATTTCTTCCCGCCTGGTTCGATTCAAGCCCTCGCCATGTTGGACTTTGTTGACGGCACATGGTCGAATTGCATATTGTTTGTTATCAGCTGACTTTGTCCTTCTCTTCATCTTCCCGATGATGAGGTTTTCAATCATTCAATACCGCCCAAACATAAATTATTATCGTCGTTCTTTCCGATGCTACCTGCTCGTTCGTTTTGCCAGAGGGTGGCATTCTGTATATTAGTCTTAAACTCAATATTAACACTAAACGATATTGTTATTCAAAACTCTATTTCAAGACACGCAGCCGTGAAAAAATAAATACGATTGATCAGCAAGACGTGAGGCTGCCTTAGCCGATTTTATGGCAAATGTTTCTATCAATCTTGCTCAAGGGACGTTTTGAGACATAGGTACAACCACTTTCACGGTGAGAACTTAATCAAAATAATGTTGATTCTTCGGAATGCATATATTTTTAGTCAATACGAGAACAAAAATGGGTAACAATAGAGAACTCGGTTGCATGTGCGACATACAGGAATTTAATTCGCTTCACGTCATTAGGAACCCATTTAGACTGAAGCGTTCTATCTCTTTCACAGAGACGAATGAACCTCAATTGTATTGCTCTTGAATTTTGTATTTATAGCTAACCAATCGCGTGCAAATTCCTTCTAATATTCGTTATAACCCGTTTTGCATATAAGAATAATAGATAGATTGAAATAATAGATTTATAACTGAAACAATCATGGGGAAATCGTCAACAGTTGAGCCATTTTTGGTGAATGCACCACGGTATAGCAAGTATCATTTAAATACGAAGATGACCCACTTACGAAATCCGATAAATCTAACGTTAGAGAACTCTTTTCTCATTGTTTTTGTTGTTACTAATTTGTTAAACATGTTTGGTGAGATTTTCGCATATCCTGTTGCAATGCTGATTATCTGTCTTCTATTTGTATACAAGATTTATCAAATAATCGAGTTGTTTCAAAACCAGCGTTAATTCACACCACCAGTCTTCGCATAATACGTCTTGTGGTAGGTAGAACCAATAAAAATCGACAAAAGATGTTATAACGTTGCTCGCAGTTCAGTCTTCCTTCCATTAAGACCATCCTTCAAGTAAAACCAGAGCAATAATTGCATTGGAAACATCCCGGTAAAAAGCATCGGCTTCAGTGTGATATTGCAATTGGAAGATCTCTCAGACGTTTACCAGCAAATAAATAACTACGCACATCAAGATTCAAGATTTATGGTGAAAAAATCTAATTGCTGTAAAATACTATAGGAGAAACGTAAAAAGTTTTAAAAAATCGTTACTTTAATGTTTGCGGCTATGTGCATCAAAGGAGGAGCAAAATGTTATGTTTTATGACTAATCATCCGTTCCAAACCCATCGAAATAATCACAAAGGTGATCACGACGGTCCATAATGGTAGCACTGGACTGGAGTTACGCTCTTATTTGAGCTCATCAGTAGTGCATATCTTCAGCCTCGAGTGGGAGCAAAAGTAATTCCAATTGTGACATGGAGAGAAAACCTTTCGACGGGAAATATATGTTTGAGTAATTTGTGTTTCTGAGCATGTGTGCGTAAAAATGAATCGCTGAGTACTGCGGAAAAGTTGCGACTACAGTTTGATCGGGAATGTGTTATATGAAGAGTCAGGTTGTGACTGCGGGTTGGGAGATTGAAACTAATTGTAAAAAGGCATCTGAGTGGGTGAGACCCGATATATTATTCGGTATGTTACGATTAGATCAGCTCAGATGCATCTGCGCTCGAGGGTGCACAATCCAAGTCTAGTCAGTCGCTGCTCAACGGGTAGATTTTGCCTTATGGTAATTCGTTCCGAGAGGCGATATGTCTTTTTCCATCCATGGTGTCCGGAGCTGTAATGTATAGTTCACAACTTGATGTATGTATATATTGAGTGGCTTTAAAAATGTGTGTGATGGGAAACGTCCCAAAATTCGTCTGAGTAAGCCGAATACACTGCATGCACGCTTTTAGACGGCCTCGCTCTGCAGACTGTTTTTCAAATTTCCGCACACCCAGATACCGAGTTCTTTCTACGATATACTCCACTCAAGCATGCAACTGCCAAGTATGTATAAGGAAGGGAAGGTTTCCCCAACTTGCAACCTTTTGCACTTGTGCAACTTGAAGGGCAGTTTGGATTGGATTGACCACTGGTGCAACTTATTCAAGTCTGCTTGTAAAATTACGCAATCCTCACAGAGTTTACCTTCGTCCAAATTTTTACATCATCGGCGAAAAGAACAAGTTTACATCGCACCAGTTTCCGGAGATCATTTATATTTATTGAGAACAGTATTAAACCGAGTACTAAACCTTGTGGGACACGGCTCGTGGCTTCAATAGTAAGGGAAATTTAGTCATCTATACTGACTTTCGCTTTGTGTTCAGGCAGGTAACTTGCGAACCATTTCAGTCGAATTCCAGTGACGCCAACATCTGAAGTAGTAAGGAGTGATCAACTCGATTGAAAGATTCAGGTATATGTAAGTAACAGGCATGCTCGGACCTCCCTTCGTCTAGTGCTAGCGTCCAGTCGTTTAAATTCGTAAACAAGTTAGACAAGCATGAGCGTGATTTTCTGAATCCATGTTGCGTATGAGAAAGAATTTCATGGTACTCGTGGTGCCTGATAAGACCTTCACACACCAAACATTCCAATACTTTATAAACCACTAAAAGAAAGTGTCACAGGGCGGTAATTGGTCGGAACCGAAAAAATGGCACCTTTATAGGTTGGTGTATTGACTCCGGTTTTCCAGTCAGTTAGTACGATTCCCGTATTTAGTGTGTTTAAATAATTCACATAATGAGCCTCAGGTTCCAAGGTTGTCACGGCCGGGGTGGTTTTGGGGATAAGCTCCCAATTCCAAAAATGCTCCAATGCCCCGCGTCTCATATAGCCGCTGATAACCAAGTCCAGCTCCTGGCCTGCACGTGTGGTTCTGTGTGACCCGACGAAACCGCTTCTACTGACAAGAGAAAGGGAGAAGGCGGCTGACTGGCGCCTCAAAACCAGCATGCTTCGTGCAGGTGAAGCTCGTTAGTCTATGACTGCGGAAGACAAAACCCTTATCTAAAACCTCCATTGCCTTGTGGCTACATCCAATCATTGAAAAGGCTTCAGGAGTCAACCTCAAGGAAAAATCCGGAGCTGGAGTCCCATTAGGCAGTCCGAAATTTATTCAACTTCGTCCTGCCAGATCCTGCGACGGCATCGTTGTCCAAACGTATCAGCCTAGCTGTTCCTTTGGTTCCAGTGGTGCCGTGGAGAGGGAGCACTTGCTGCATGGGCAACAGCTAGTTCTCCATATTAAACTGCCCTGGCGTACAACACAACGCACGAATGGAGAAGACACAAAGCCGCATACCTCCAGCTCACTTGACTACAGAGTAGCCGGCGTTATTCCGTCTTCGCCTGGGGATTTGTTGCCGTTTCGCCTGCGTAGATGCTTTCACACAACCACTGGATTCACATCAAAATCACTTGGGCTCTCTACCTCTATTATACGCGGCAAAGGTGTTGGCAGGGGCACGTTCTTTGGACAAAATACTTGTGCGTAAAATGTTGCTATGGCGTTAGCTGTATCTCTGACATTATCTATCAATCAGTCCGCTATCGGAACTGGAGAAATTCCTAGTTTAACCTTGTTTGTTACAATCGTGTAATGTCTTCGCGAATCACTGATGTCACCTTGTTTCGAAAATTTCGAAAATATTAGCAGGACAAGTCTCTTCGAGTAATCCTGTGTGTAGCGCATGCCGAATTTCACATGCCTTCCACTTTTAAGTGCGGTTGTATGAAACAAAATGTTCTAGCTTTTCTTTTACAAAGTATAATCTGCGTTTCCGTCTATTTTCATACCGATGAATCTTAAAAGGCCGAACCAATGAATTTTTCATTGGCAAGATCGAGATGCCTCTCTTCTAGCATCTTAAGTGCTTAGAGGAGCCAAAGTAATCGATCATTCTGACGCGTTTGACACCATTAGATGACCTCCTGGCGCTGCACACGAATTCGAATAACAACACGAGGTGGTCACTTAGCCCCAGAGGACTATGATACTGCACTGACTCAACTACTGTTGCTTCGGATGTGAGAATCAAATCTAGGATCGGAGATTAGTCGAGTGAAGGAATGTAATTGGTTGTAAAAGTAAAACGTTTAATAATCGCGCGGAATTTACAATGAAGTGTTTACTGCGGGTTTAATCTTTTGTTGTAAGACTGTGGAAGGTAGAAATCACCCATCAATAATAAATGTGTTCCTCTCATATGTTTACGTTACGTATCATTTCTAACAACATTTCGCTACGGCCATCATATGAGGTGGGAGAGCGGTAAATTATACCAAGGATGCAGTTCTCTCGCGATTCAAGAAGCAAGCTACCCCACATGGTATCCTCCTGCTCAAACCGTGAATCAGAAACAGTTGTGCAGTGAGGACGCTCGCGATAATACATAACTACTCCATCACCTATTTTCGAGCGGTTTTGCCGAAACAAAATCAAGTTGACAATAGCTAACTCGCGATCGTTCACGTGATCATTAAACCACGTCTCGGTTTTAGCGATAATGTCAGCAAATAACTGATTGCCGCAATAAGTTATTCCCGCTATTTTTTCGGCAGATTCTGCGCATTTGTGTATAAACAGTTTCGGTATATAGCGATGATTTGAGAATGGTGTCTGTTGGTCCGACTCCATGAGAGCGTTGACCTTTGAGGTTTTTTGAAACGTCTCCTGAGATTGAGTTTCCAGTGTGTTTGAACGCCAATGCTTCTGCTTGTTTCTGAGACAGCCTTAAAGGTGCTTAGTCTGACGTCGCTATGGATATTATTTCTGTGCACTCGCCAACGATGTCTGACGAAGACGGTCATAACAATGGAAAGGAAAAAGAGTTTCAAGGGAAGTTGTCCATCACCTTTGTAATTTGAAGAACGGGTTATCATTAAAATGCTCACAGCAACACACACTCGGTCTCATATCTTCTTGGGATGTTAAGACACTGTTTGTAGTCGTGTTTTTTAACCGTATGACAAAATAATAGGAACAATCCACGTTCATCGTTAACTAAGCAGAATGCACTTTGTTTGGGCAGCATCCGTCACATCTTTACCCTAGTGTTAGAATCTATGTTGTCGCAAGTGCGAATCATCATATTCAAATTGAGAGAGAGAGAGAGCAGAAACGTTACTTTTTATCACGCCAACACACAAAGATAAAACCGATCGACCTCATAAAACCTTTCGAAGCGAATATGGCTAGAAAGATCACTCGTAACCAAATTGGACTACTCATACAATTGATACACTGCTGAGCATGAAACATAGACCGAAACATGTCATTGATAACTTCAGCTCAATTGAACTTACATGGCCAGTGATGATCACCTGCTGATTTAGCGAAAACCTATACGCGTGTCTTGATTTTGCTCATCAGAAGGCGTTCTTTTTTATTGCAATAGCTGTTGTTTTTTCCTGGGTAGAGATTTGAGCCGATGCACCGTTTTTGAAATCTGCAACCACTGCCGGAATGAAATCTTGAACCCGACATAATTCCACTCGTGCTATCAACTCTGATCTTGCGGCTCTCGCTGTTTTCTAACTAATCAAAACATACGATCAATTTTATAATAAGAGTTTAATTCAACTGGTACAAGTCAGTGGCCGCAGCTGGCTTCTTCTGCTGAAAGTAGATAGTTCTCTTAGATCTGACGACTGAAATCTTATCAAAATAGCGATAGAGTTGGTTTATTCTGAGGTACGATCATTGCCGATGGATGATATTGCCGGTTCAATTAACTTAAAATGACATTCAAACATTTAATCAATATCATTTGTGCCCATTGAGTGGTAAAGTTGCATTGACTGGAATCTTGGTGTTAACCACAGCATACTACTACAAAAATTGGAGCAGCTCGGGGTATGCGGCAGTCTATTGGCCTGGATAAAGGATTACTTGACTGGTAGAGTTATAAGGGTTAGAGTTGATGGGGCACTATCCAGCCCAGTAGAAGTTACAATTGGCGTACGTCAAGGCTCAGTCTTGGGACCAATACTCTTCCTCATGTAGGCGAATGATATACCCGAAATCGTACGCATTTTATTTGCGGATGACATCAAAGTCTGGACTAGCGTACGCACCATAGAAGATTGCCAAATTCTCCCAAAAGATCTCGAAGCACTTCATAATTGGTCCTTTCGGAACTGCTTACCATTCAACATCCAAAAATGTAAAATGCTGAACGTCGGTAAATCATTCGAATTCACATACTCACTGGAATCTCAGCAACTTTCATGGGTTACTGAAGAGAAAGACCTGGGCGTGTGGATTAGCAGTAACCTGAAGTCTTCACGGCACTGTTCTGTTGTATACAAAAAGTCTTGCCAAATCTTAGCATTGCTCAGAAGGATCTTTGGTCGTTTCTCAAAGCAGATACTCCCACGTATAATTAACACCTATATCAGACCAACAATGGAGTATGCTGTTCAAGCATGGTCCCCATGGTTACAAAAGGACATGACCTTGCTGCAACGGGTATACAACCGCGCTACAAAACTGGTGACTGGTCTATACAACAGGCCATACGAGGAGCGGATTGCAACGCTAAACCTCTTTGACTTTTCGTACCGTCGTCTCAGGGGTGACTTGATCCTGCTTTTCAACATTCTGCATACAGTGGATCACCCACTTGAACACCTGTTTCATCGACAAGAAGCACGTGGTAGCAGATCGCATGGATACAAGTTAATTATTCCACACTCCAGATCAAATTGTCGAAGGTTTTTCTTTGCTGTCAGAGTCTGTTTTCTGTGGAACTCCCTGCCCCCACATATCATTTGCGCAACAAGCCTGAACATGTTCAAGGCTGAAGTTGACAAGTATATGTTGACCAAGCCCAACATTGCACCTGAATACACGTGTTGACTTTCCATGTGTATAAAACATTTGTGTTGTTTTTAAGAAAACCCTATATTTTTAATCTGTGGTTACAGTAAAGTATTTACTTTTTGGACCATTAAAACTTTGAATTACTGATCAAGTTAATATTTCAAATAAGGATCCATAAATGTTGTTCGTCTTTTCATTCTGCTGCGGCTATAAGATCATTTAAAAAACACGAATGTACATATCATTCATGCAATCGTTGCGTCCCGAAGTGTACGAACTTTGAAAATTAGTTACAGATTTGAGGAAACGAACGGTGAATTTTAACTTGATGGAAGATCGATTCTTGATACATAACCACAAGCTACCAATAATCACTTGAAGTTAGGAATGTGCAGGGTGTGTACATGCACGCAAATGAGCCGTTTTGTCAAAGTGAGTGCGTTTTATAGATGGTTGATTGATAGCCAGGCATCCTATTGATATCAACTGTATCAACTCCATTCTGTTGGTTAATTTATGTTGTCTGCCTGTGTGGTCGACCCACCGCATGCGCACCAGATAAAGGCACCGACGGCAGTTTCGGTGAAGATGTGGAATATCAAATGACATTGTGCGAGTTTTCTAAGACTCAACGGACTACAGGTTATAGAAATGGTGGTAATATTGGAATAACTACGTATCAGAGCAGACTTCACCTTATGCGCAAAAGATATATGGAATGACTTGCCCTGTTCACTGTTGAGAAAGTGTCAAAATCGTCCTCTGAAAAGTGTGGATGAAGAAATAATCCTATCGGACATGCATTGTTGATAGATATTGACGAACGGAGCAAACCTATGTTTCATGATATACGAACAGCGGTGTATAATCTGTCTATTTTTGGACCATAAATTCTTGAATATTGACATCGGTGATGACCATATCCGAATAGTGCGGATGCATGCTGTCGCATGTTGAAACCATACGCTTCAATGTCCTTATCCCAACATGCGTTGTCTTACTTTGGACGGACAACTTTGCAACTTACTTCGCACACCCCTTACTGTTCTCTATATAAACACGCCCTGTCCATATAGGACCTGCGAACCTGTGTCCTGAGTCTCGACTTGGTTATTTCATAACTATCCTGCGTTGTTCTGTTCCCTTTCTCGGTTGGATTGTTTTCTCGTATCATTTAGTTGATCAGCAGGCACAAGTGTCTGTCGAACCCAGTACATAACAGAAGCAAATGAAGTGTATGGGATTCAAGAATCAAAGCATTCAAGAATTTAAAGTTTAAAACTCAAACGATTTACAACATCACATCCATGAAAGAATGATAAAGTTAAGTTTGGAAACCACCATGTAATATATTGTCTTAATCGACCACGTATGGTCGTTACATATGACACAACTTTGAAGAAGATACTGAAAGAACTGACCCGGTTGCTGATATAAATAATCCACTAGAATTGATTGAAAAGTATTGGACAGAAGAATGGATTGAATATATTAATGTGCTTGTCAATTGTGATGACAATCCGTATTCGTTTGTACTGTAACAATTGTACCGAATGCGCAGTCATATTTTGTTTCGTTTACACGTTGTTACAGCCAGACGAATTCAAATGGCGTGCACTCCACCTACCTAATCAGCTTAAAAATAAAACGGAAGATTTTATTCCCAACTGTCACACCTTCTCACCTGAAAGCATGAAATGTTTCTAAAATTTGTCGACCGTGAGGGGTCCATTACAGACGTTCTGTTATATTGGTTGTGAAAACAATGAATAGTGTGTGTGTAGTGTAGATCGTGCGGATGGCCTAAGACAAGCAATACTTGATAGCGTCGAATTCTTCTAAACCCATGTGAGCAAAACATTACTTTGCTTCATATAATATTGGTTTAAAAGCATTACATTGATTACTATTTTGTAGCTAACCTTGAGTTATGTTCATGGCTAGCCATGAACCTCCCTCCTCCTCAAAATATTTTGTTATTGTTGTTGGTCCAAATAACCCACTAGCATGGTTTTGACCTAGGTCAGTGGTTGCTATGCCTACAACATTGCTGTAACCACCCAGCAACCCAATTCAACTTAACGCTGTCTAAGACGCTTCACACAGCGGTCAACATGAGCAAAAGTACATTACTAACGAGGCTAATGATCAACAAATAATACATAGGCAGACCCGGTCTACTCGTTCAGGGCAATGCCATTAAAATAATGGTTAAAAAGTACGCTTGGAAAGAGATAAATTTTTATTGATTACAAATTCTGGGACGCATCCAAATCGACAACAAGTATTTCATCTTCAATCGTCATCGCCCACGTTAGATTCTGTTTCTTCAGATACTTCAGTTAATCCTAAAGGGGCAATCATGTAGGGCGGGATCGGATTGCAGCTGCAGTCGTTCTGAAGGATGTGCTGGAAGACGTCCTTCGTTATTTCAACAGCTTGCCAGAGACAAATGTTCCCACACAAATTGTGCCTCTTAATTGACCGATGGGTGGCTTCAACGAAGTTATTGTCCCTTCGGCCAAAAGTGGGAACTCGAGGCGATCTGATAGTTGTCCACATTGAGGCTCGGTGGATCAGTCTTGGCCTCACGTAGTATTGGTATAGGGTTTCGTTAACCCTATTCATTGCATTCGAAGATACAATATATCTCCACCTGTTGCGCGTGCTCATGGCTACGTAGAACTACTTCATAAACAAGGCACCAGGTTGCTGTAAACATTTTAAGTAATTAAGATAAACATACTCTTTTGGTAACATTCCGTATAATGTGCACACGACACAGAAACACGTGTGCTGCTGGCATTTCAGCTCTCACTGCAGCCTGAGTGGCAGCGCTGTCATCCATCATGACCGACAGAATGCTAACAGGGTTAGCGAATTCCAAAAACTTTCGTAGGAAAAAAGATATGGACGCTGTGGTCTCCGTCCGCAACCATCCGAAGCAAACAGGAATACCCTTACCGCAGCCATCTACCACAACAATGACGAATAAGTGATACTTTTCACGGCAACTCTTGAAAGTTGAGTCAATGCCAATGAAATGAGGGAACCGGCGGCAAAGCGTTATCTTTTCATTCGTCATAAATATGAAATGAGTGAGATTGCTCTCAGCATCAGTTTCCATAGAACAACGGCCGGAGGTATTGAGCTGGGAGCTCAAGTCGTATAAAGAACTTGTGGTTTTGCGACTCGCCAGCAGCTTCCATCGCATGTTTCTTACGTCAAACAACGTGACGTATTTCCAAATCTGCGTTCGAATATAATTGCATATGTTGAACGATGGAGTATTGTTCAACAACCAAGGGGTTATCGTTGACATCTCGTCCAGTGAGAGGCGCCTATGAGTCGGTTCGTATTTAGCCATTAATAAACTAATGGGATGGTTGTGCTCCAAGGAAACTCCAGAGACACCAAGCATTTCACTAGGCAACCTTGAGATGAGTATTCTTGACCCACATCCGATCTTACGGGATTGCGTTCAACGAATTCCTCGGGAAGATCGCCGATGTCGTCCAGCTTTAACGCATTTAGATGTCCGGGATCTGCAAATTATCAAAGTTAAGCTAACACAAACCTGGCATTTATTGCTGTGCTCCGAAAGTAATACGATGAACCAGTGGATCTTTGAAACCTGGAAATAGCACCTGCTGCTTCAACTAGGGATTCAACTTGTATGGGGTCGGCAACGGTTCCGAAAAATTCCGCAAAAACCTTAACTAGCGACAACGTCAAAATATGCTGCGTGTAGGCTATGCAGCGCATTTTAAAGGACGGCCAGATGCCATGATTGGCTTAAAAATAAACGCATTCTGATTCGTGCCCCTTGAACGGATTCTGATTGGTCAGCTAATATATACTTCGTGCCCGTGGAAAGTAATTGTAACGGACGCCATAACAGTCAGAGTAAATTATTAGATGTGCGTATTCGAATCTGAAACTCTATGGCAGCCCGTATACTTTTGTTGAAAAGAAGAGACAGAAAAACTCAAATAAATGTGCATTCCACATCACGAAGCGAATACGAAAGTCGCCAGTTGATTTCAAATTAATGAGATTCATCTCAAAATCTTCATTCATATAAGCATTGTTTTACCACGTTTAGTGCAACCCGTATTTTGAGGGGTTTTTAGTGTATCGAGGACCATCAAGGAAGACAACAGCATTTGCCTATGCGAAAAAATACTCTGACAGTTAATGAAAATCTCGAGCGTTTGCCGACTATTGAATATCCAGATACTCGCCCTACTCTTGATGAGCTCAATAGGGCAATCGACTGTTTACCGAATGGGAAAGCCCATGTTGACGACCTAGTTCCACCGGAGCTCATCAAACGCTGTAGTACAGCTTTATTACAACCTCTTCACCATTTGATTCGTCAGTGTGTCCCACAATAGATGCGAGACAAAGATCATCACGCTATTTAAAAACAAGGATGAGAGAGGCGATTGCAACAATAACAGATATAGTCTAACAGATCCGGCTACAAGTTTTATCCGATGGAATTCACTCGAAATCTTCTGCAAGGGTAGATCAACCGTTAAAATTATATTATCTGTGAGACAGCATCAAAGATATTTTCGGGAACAGCGAATGGCATTTTACGCTGTTTTCACCGTTCAAACTCTCAATTTCCTTCCACATTAACATGAAGGGCTCAGTCCATTTCAACGGTTTCAGTTCAGAAGCCTTTTAAATTCGCCAAGGCGTCAAACCAATATGTGTTTTTGCTCTCACGGTGTTCGACATTTTCTTTTCTTCGCGTATGAAGCACGCTTCTAGAACAAGAAACTGAAGCATTTACTAACGCACGCGGAGTGATGGCAAGCTTTTCAACCTGAACCGGTTGAGAACACAAACCAACGCAAGGGATGTGCTAATCCGTGACCTGATGTTTGCCAACGATCCAGTTTTTATTGCTCACACCTAAAAGAACCTCCACTATCTAATGGACTGTTTTTCGTCGGCAAGCAAAGACTTTGGGCTAAAAATCAGCATGAGAAATACCAAAGTCCTTGGTCAAGGGACTGTATCGCCACCAATCATCACTGTTATATACTGTCAGTTTTAAACATTACATCATTTCGCATTTCTTGGTTCAACCATTGCGGATAACCTCTCGCTTGGCACGGAGATTAATAAGCTGATTGACAGAGTAGCTGTCATTTTGTCTCGATTGATCTTTCGTGTTTGGGGAAACCGCAAGCTGACTGTAAAGACAAAGATGATGGTATGCAGCGCGTGCGTAACAAATGCTTTACAGTACGGCAGTGAAACCTGGACCACCCACGCAAGACACGATCGGAAGCCGAATACTTTCCATTTACGAAGGATCCATCCTATCTTGAACATATTGTGGATGGACAAAGTGACTAATGCTGAAGTGATTTCAAAAGCTGGTTTACAAAGCATGTTCTCCCTACTACGACAGCAACGACTGCGATGGCTTGGTCTCGTCTAAAAAATGAAAATTGGTCGAATTCCGGAAGATCTACTCTATGGTGAGTTGAAATCAGGAACTAGACCTTTAAGTGGATCGCGTCTGCGTTACAAATATATTTGCAAAAATATATGGAAGCTCTTAGTATTGATTGCGCGAGCTCGGAAAAACTTGCTCTTGATCACTTACATTGAAGGCATTGTGAAAAGTGTCGTCTGCATGCTGGCGACGAACAGATACAGCTCTTATCTGCTGAACACTTATCACGTTGCCAGCGTGCATATCATCGCGAGCGCTGCGATAGAGATTGTTCTTCCCGAATCGGACTGTATATTCATTTGTAAAGCTGTGAAACATGAAAACACTCATGCGATTCAGATGTACATCCATAGTGGACATCGACCGAAGGAGGTCACCATAACACCATGATTCACTTGCCGAGCTTGTATAGTCAGGAAAGCCGGAATCATGACCGATTTGCATGAACTTAGACTTTTGCATATTTAAAGGCAGGTTATCATTTGATGATTATTCGAGCAAAACAGTCAGGTCGTTTTGAAACAAAATACAATCAACAACACTGCAAGTTTTTATGTCATCAGCAAACAGCACCATATTACTTTACATTGGTATTGGTAAATCGTTCATGTAGATCAGGATAAGTATTCGTCCAAGCACCAATCATTGCAGAACACCACTATTAGCCACGAGTTGCTTCGATAATAGTACATCCACACGAACTCGAATGTACCTCTCGCAAGGGCAATCACGAATCCATTCATAGAATATTTCAACAATACCGTGTCTCTGTAGCTTTTTCAAGAGTAAATTATGATCGACTAATTCGAAAGCCTTACAAATGTTCAAGTAGCACGCATGAATACATCCGTCTGCATCTACAACACTCGCCGATTGAGTGTTATCGCTTACGATGCCCAAAATCAATACATTCAATTTCGTTTTGATAGCAGGTTGCCCTCAAATGACTGATTTAATTGGAAATTTTATCTTCGATAATGACTATTCGTTTAAGGTTTCTGCAATTGATCAATTTTGCACACAGCTTCTGTCGCATTTCATGTTCCGCTGACTTGAGGTCAAACGAAACGTATCTTAATTGTCTGCTTCCGACATTTAATTGTATATTGGCTTCGACGTTTCATTATTTTTGAAACGTTTTACAAAATGACCTTTGCTTCAATCACCAAAACATGTCTGGAAATGTGAAAAATACGATCGGAGCGACGATGAAACTGGCATACAACCAATTGCAAATTGACCATTTTTATACAAACCACCATTATAAAAATTGACAGAAATACGAAAGTTAATAAATTTTGTTCAGAAATATGAATCGTTGCACCTTGATATTAGCCGTTTTCGGTGTGTACCTCGTCGTTGGCAACACAAGTGAGTTTCCACAAATACAACCACAAATAATTCAGTTTTATTCAAGTCAGATTTGATTTATTAGTATGAGTGTTATCAACAAAATTTGAACTTGTATGCCACTATTCGATATGGTTGGCACGAGTAACCAGTTCAACCATATGTAGGCTAGCTTGAACTCATTAACCTAAAGAATAAATCCACATTTGAATGAATTTACATCCGATACACCCCACAACCGATTGTGTGCTGTTTGCGCTCATCAGAAGGAATAGTATGATCAGTATTCGTACGAATACTTAACACTTTATCCGGTCAACAATGGCGTACGCATTTCAAGCATGGTCTCCATGGTTGCGTAAAAACATGACTTTGCTGTAACATATATACCACAGTGATACAGAACTGTTGAACGGATAATACAACAAGTCATACGAGGAGAGGATAGCAACCATAAACCTTTTTGAGTTTTCTTACTGTCGTGTCAGAAGTGATTTGATCCTGATGGTCAACAAGTAATGTACAATGAATCAACCACTTGAAGACACGTTTATTCGACAAGACACACGTGGTAGCACAATTAATGTGTACATTTTGACCATTTCAAACTCTAGATCAAAATGCAGAAGTCCTTCTATGCTGTCCGAGTTTGTTTTATATGGAACTCACTTACCTCAAACATTATTTGTGTATCAATTCTGAACAATTCCAAGGCTGAACTTAACAAATATATGTCGACCAAATCCAACCTCGGACCTCAGTACCTAAGCTGACTTTCAATACTGGAAAAATATCTTTTTACTCCGATTATTCTAAAGTATTTTTTTATTTAAAACCTTGAATTATCTCGAATTATCTTGAATGTAGAAATGTTAATCAAGGTTCTATCCTATAAGCCATCGTCGAATAACAATAGTACGTCCGACCTGCTCAATCTCATGTGCTAGAAAAATCCATTCGCATCTGCATTTTGTATTCAGGTTCTATGTCAAACGTCATCAAGTGGACGTAGACTTCATTTTCTCCTCATTTCCATACTCAATGTAATTCAAAATTTTAAATGACCGACAACACATTTACTGAAATAACAACTACACAGTTGTTGCCCTCGTTCGGTCGATGTCGACCACGGATGTACATTACAATCGCATGAATTTTCATGTTCTGAAGCTTTTCGAATGACTAAGCAGTCCGATTTGGGAGGAACAATCTCTCGCGCAGCCCTTGCAAGAATAGACAGAACTCGGTCTTTGGGCGTCAGTTACACGCCGGCGGCGTGGTCTGCGTTCAGCAATAAAGAAATGTATCTGCTCCTCCCTAGATTGCAGACGACACCTTACACAATGCCACCATTGTGAGCAGTCAAGAACAATTTCTTAGCCAACTCGCGGGGTCAATGTCAAGAGTTTTCTTATCTCTTTTGAAAACGTGTTTTTACCGCTAGCGCTGTCTGCCCAATTATTAAAACTCACCATAGAGTAGATCTTTCTGAATATGAACATTTTCCATTTTGTAGACTTGACCAAGCCACCGCAGGCGGCGCTGTTTTTGTAGGGTGTACATGATATGTATCAACTGAGTAGTGATGTGGTAAATGCAGGTAAAAAGTAAGACGGACGCTAAAAGTGAATTAGTGAAATATTTTTATAATGTAATTATGTCCGACCCGCACAAAACCATGAATCAGCTATTGAAATAGGCAAAGTATATCCTCATATGGCGCAGTTAATAAATAAGGGCGTATTATGTAATTCACACGAATAAAACCATCAGCAGTGTTGCATAGTAAAAGCACAACAAATACTTGTATATAAATGGCTTCATATGAAGTCATAAAGTTAGGTCTTACATTCGTGTAAGCTCGCTGATCCTGACAAGCTCATCCTGGCCATAGTGTCCTATTCTTCTACCATAAATATTAAAAGAATTATCATCTATGGTTATTTGTGGTTATTTGTAAAATCTACAAATATCGAATAACCATGTTGGGCGGTATATTCAAGTTGAGGGAACGCTAGTATTCATTTCACGTTTCCTCTTAGTAACGATTTAAATAGGATTGGATCCACATCTATTGTGACCTTGTTTTATTCTGAAATTTTCCGCACCTGATTCTCGGAGGTATTTACGTGTATCTCAATCAGTCAGAGAATTAGAGTTTAGGTTTTATATAGTAAAACCCATTGCAATCATTATTGTGCGTCATTTAGTGGTGTTCTTTATCGTAAAAATGGAGCATGATATCACGAAATCTTTTGTGTTGTCGGACATTGCATTATAAACCAGCGTCAAGTTGAACTTTTACATGTGCAACGAAACAACTATATGTATTTCAACTACCCCACGATGAAAATTTGCAGTTAAAGCATGGTCGCCATGGTTTGAAAAAGATTATGTGACTTTGAAAAGAATATATCATCGAGCTACCAAACTTGTCACCGGACCCAGCCGAAAACCATACAACAAGCGAATCAAAACCCTAAATTTATTCGATTATTCTCGTCGCCGTCTCCCAGGCGATTTGATTTTGTTTTACAATATATTGAGTACCGCAAATCACCCTTTACAATGCTTGTTTAATCTAAGGGGCTCGCAAAAAACAAGAGCTCATATATTTGTTCTAACTGTCCCTCACTCGCGACTCAACTGTAGACGACATTTTTGGGGTGCCATTAAGTTTTACTTGGAACAATCTACCAGATTATGATGTAAACTCACCAAATCAGCAGATTTTCAAAAGAAGTCTTGATGCCTTTTTGACCCTAAACACGTGTTTGGAATGAAACTATTCATCTTAACACCATGCATCTACATTTGTCATCCTACCAATCCAAAAATTTCTGTCCTTTGGATTTTTACCTGATTCTTGAACTGCTATGTAAGCAACCGATTCTCAGTTTTGCTCGAAACATTATTCGTTGTTCCCATATTATTCTGTGGTTTTTATAAAGTCGTATGCATTTTAGACCATTGAAATTAGTTGAATTGAATTGAATATGATGCCACGTTAGCTGCAAGATTGAAGATCGTCTAAATTGTAGTACGTTTTTGTCGAATCGCTTCGCCTGAATTTCGCATTCACCATTCATGTCCCGTATAAAATGTAGATCTCATCTGATCTTCTTTCAAGAACAGAAAGTTTAACACCAGCTACATGTGTGTGTCGGCACGTGTGATTGAACTTGTTGGGCATGTCAACCTTACCCATCAATGACTTGCAGATCCCACATGCATTTGTAAATTGTGCTAAATGACCAGCTTTGTTTTGTAAATAACGATTAAATTGTGATTTTGCAAATTCTCGATTTTAGTAATCAAGACAAAAACAGGTAAGCATTTTCGGAATCAAAAGTGTGTCTGTCAGATTGTTCGAGCAATATTATCAGTAATTGTTCATTTCAGTCTTTATAAGAGGCCTCGGTTTCGTGAAAAGTAAGTAACCGGTACAATATAATTAATATCCATAATTGAAAGCATCATTTATACACATTTTTGATCACACTCCTCACGACTGGTCCGTGCTGTTTGCACTCATCAGTTAGGGACAGAACGAGCTGGATCCATATGCCTAGAAACAGTTTATAAATGGTAAACAGGTTAGGCTTGTGAACCAGTGATGGATAAGGTTGGCTCGACCAACCTGTTCAATCGCGTGTGCTTACACACTTATACATGTGGGATAGCCTGTGATCATGAATAAAAATATTTTTACGCATCACTACCGGTTTCTGACTGTTTGACATCCTCAGGTGAGGACAGTAAGACCAAGTTCAGTGAGCATTGAAACAGTGGATAAATAGTAAACAGCCAGAAACCGGTAGTGGTGTGTATGGGATGGGGATGTGAGCAACACATTACTTTGGACATCCATAGGCGCCTTGAGTGCTTGACCACAAATCACTATGCGATTCTGTGTCTGAACATCGTGGTTTGTTGTACGAACCCTATATAACATTTGACATACAGGTATGACCTCGTTTACATTTAATACACTGTTTTAAGTCTCACTGAACCTGACCTTACTCTCTCCACCTGACGACGGAAAACAGCCAGAAGTTCGGTAGTGGTGTGTAAGGGATGGGGATGTGAGCAACACCTCACTTTGGTCATCCATAAGCGCCTTGAGTGCTTGACCACAAATCACTATGTGATTCTGTGTTTGAACATCGTGGTTCGTTGTACGAACCCTATATAACATTTGACATACAGGTATAACCTTGTTTACATTTAATCCACTGTTTTAGGTCTCACTGAACCTGATCTTACTGTCTTCACCTGACGACGGAAAACAGCCAGAAACCGGTAGTGGTGTGTAAGGGATGGGGATGTGAGCAACACCTCAATTTGGTCATCCATAATCGCCTTGAGTGCTTTGACCAAGAATCACTTTGTGTTTAACCCCATCAACATGTATTTGGGCACATGTGATTGAATAACTTGTCCATGCCAAGCTTACCCAACAGTGGATTACAAACAAATTGTTCAATATCCATAATATCCACGGAAGCCAATAATCGCAAACGAGAGAACTTCTATTTTTTAATTAAAGATTGACAAAAACTTGCAGGTCGTTCCTAAATGATCTGATCATGAACTTTGTTTTGTTGTTTGCAGCAGAACAAAAAAAAGTGGAGAGCAAAGTAAATGCAGCATACAACCAACATTACTTCTACTTCTTGGCAAAATTCCCGTATATTACGCAAAAAAGTCACCTCACTTTTTCCAGAGAATAAAGAACTGTACTAATTAATGCTAATCGCAAGAATGAAACGAAACTATAATTTCCTATACAGAATCATTAAAGCGAAAGCGACATTCAAACATGGTATTACTGCCGTCCAGAATGGTGAAAATTTCACCGAGACCGCGTTGGGAACCGCAAATGGTGTCGCAATTTATTACTATAAAGTTTTCGTGTCAAACGTTTTATTGGAACGTTGTGAGTATTCAGTCGACTCAGGAATCGAAATTTTGATAAATCCAGGAGTTGTCGCTAGTAAATTGCTCAAAATGAAATTAAGAATATCACCAAGTGCGGATGGCATTACACCTGATGTGCTACGTTTCTACCATCGTCGGCTTTGTGAACCGATTTCCAACCTCTTTAACTATTCATTGCTTTAGGGAGTGGTACCAAAAGATTGGAAGTCCGGCGTGATTACACCTATTTTTCAAATTCGGCTACCGATCTGACGCTGCAAATTATCGCCCCGTCACATTATTACTTGTTATTGATAATGTGTGTTACTGAGTGCTGTGCGGTCGCATAAATCTGTGCTCTCATACTTTTGGATCTATTTCCTCACTCGCTCTTCTGAACTGAACGGTTCAGATATCATTGAACTCGTCTCAATTCACTCGTTTGGATTATACCAGTTTCAAGTTCGCGAAAGTTGAATCCTTGAAAATCCAAATTTTCGAATTATAACCCCAATTACTCACGCGTGCAACAGACCCGGTACTTCGGAATATTGTTTCTGTTCAAATACCGTCGAGAAGAGCAAATCACTCCGAATCGACCGATATTCTTTTGAAATCTGTGAGATCGAAAATCGTGAAATCGCAACAGTTCTATCCTACCTCGTTCGCTTTTCATCGTTTGGATCACTTAACTCCGATCCAACGCATTCACTCCACCGCTAGTTATCGATCGATCAATAACTGCACTGAGTCACCCGTCACTGGATTGAAACAATGACACGCAGGTTAACCCCGAAAACCCAAACAAAGAAGACTGCACGTGATGTGTGCCAAATTTGCAACAAAGGGGTAAGCGCTAGATCTCATGTCGTTAAATGTTTCGGCTGCCTGAGTAAACTACATGTCAATTTTGATAAAGCCCTAACAGTGGAAGTGGCATCGATTATCAACAATGTGGATATCCCCAGTGTCTGTTACATATGCACTTCATGTCGAAGCAAACAGTCTAGAGACAATCCACACAACGCTGCCTATGAGGCAAAGCTTGAGCCTCGGTTAGAAATTTTAGAAAATAATTATCGAATAATTGAGGAAAGGCTTAAAACACTCTTGATGGATAAAATTTCCCCAGCGATTCAACCCGAAGCAGATGATGCTCAAGATAACAAAAAGCAATCTGAACTTCATCAATCGACGGAACTGTTGAAAAAAGTCAATAATGTACCATCGATTCCAGACTCAGGGTTTACGTTCAAAGAGCTCCAAGTGAACGCGTCTCATTCCAGCAAGCTAACATTCGCCCAGATGGTGTCTAAAGGTGATAAGTGTTTGGCGTTAGAATTGAGCCCTAAACCTCAGGCAAAAGAGGAAGTTCAAAGCAAAACGTTTCCATATCACAGGGAGCAGAAAAATTCGATAAAACGCATAAAAAATTTAAGTGTAATATGCACCAATATTCCTGAGTCAGAGGTGACGCTCTTTCAAGAAAGGCAAAAGCATGACCGTGAAAACTGGTTTGTCGTTTGTAATCGAATCGGCCTAGACAGTATTCACCCCGTGTCGGTAACTCGATTAACTCGTCATACGAAATCCCCTAATCAAGATAAACCACGTCTCCTTAAAATCACTTTCGCCAACGAAAAGGACATGGAAAATGTCCTACTAAATTCGTATTTGCTCCGAACGCAAAGTGACCTACCCAACCGTATATATGCTGACGTTCCTTGATGGGAAAGGTCAAAAGCACCGAATAGGCGGGATCAAACAGCACCAAGGAGTATTATTCTGCTTGACGTTCCAGAAAATTCGGGCACCACAACGGGCTTCGAAAACAAAGAGCACGACCGTAAACAATGGTCATTTATAGCCGGAAATATCGGTTCCCAAAATTCTGTAGTTGTCGACACATACAGAATACCTCGTTCGCCGAACTATCACGGGAAAGGGGCAAATCCACTTAAGGTTACGTTTTTTTCAAGTAGCATGGCGGATGATGTTCGAAGCAAGCTAAAAGTGAACAGAAACAGGCTACCTGAAAACGTTAGACTGTGCAGCTCAAAAGCCGCTGTTGAGGTCCACCTGGAGCCCTCAATTACGCAATTATCCGAAACTGGTGCAAATTCGCCAGCGAAATTACTTCAAATTGCTTCAAAAAACGATCTCGGTCCGACGTCAACATCGTCGGACCAATAAATACTAATACTGACTCAGTGTTACATTCTAAAAACTCACTTAAATGCATCTATACCAATGCTCAAAGTTTGTTCAACAAATTGACTGAACTGACCGAGCTGTGCAAACGATACACCCCAGACCTCGTTGCTGTTACTGAAACCTGGTTTCAATCCTGTATGACTGATAGTGAACTCTTAATCCCCAACATGATGCTAATACGGAACGATCGCCCAAGAAAAGGTGGTGGCGTGGCTTTATACTGTCACGAACGGCTTCAGTGCATGAAAATTCACGATCCAAGACTTGATTTCGAAGATACCCTCTGGTGCAGTCTCACGAATGTGTCACAGGACGATTGCATTCTTGGAATCATATATCGCTCTCCAGCCTCGAATGATACTCAGAATGACAGGTTATTACAAGCGCTAAATTACGCCGGAGAGAAGCGTAGCTCACAATTACTACTCATCGGGGACTTCAATCTTCCTCATCTCTTTGCCAGGTCCGATCACCCTATACACACATTTGATCACAAATTTCGTGAGGTGATCTACATGATTCCACTGCATAATCATGTGTTTGACTTTACTCATAGAAGAGGATCAGAGGTGCCATCAATTTTGGATCTAATCTTTACTTCAGAGAAAACAGCAGTTGAGGGTGTTGACTACATTGCGCCCCTCGGTCGGAGTGATCATCTGGTGCTAGCCTTTGAGTTTGTTTGCAGTGCTAGACGAGTTTGTGCGTCCTCCAAACAATTCACAAAGATCGACTACGCTGGTCTACGTGGATCGCTTGGACTAGTAAATTGGCAAGAACTTGATCAGCACAACACCGAAACACAATGCAGTGAGCTCACGAAAATACTTCAGTCAAACATAGATCATAATTCGCGACTTGTTGATGAACGACGGGCAAGTGATTTCCGATTTAAGCTTCGCAGTCGCACAAAAAATGGCTCGGGAAACGAAACTTTGCTTGAACTGAACACCGGAAGACCAGAACTGATGCCTCTTGGCAGCAATTTTCTAAAATTCGTAACAAAGTGAATGCTCTCGTCAAAGAGGACAAGCAATATTACCATCGCTCTCTGTCATTGAAAATGGAAGAAAACCATAAACTTCTCTATCGGATTGTCAATGCTCGGTCCAGTGTGAAACCAGGGGTGTTTCCTGTTATTTCTGATAATGGATTAACAGTCACAGCAAAGGAAACGGCTGATACTCTCGCTCAATTTTATGCAAATGTGTTTAGCCCGATAACGGTTATCGCGAATGAGAATTTACTGACATCGATTGTATCTCAACAACTGAATAATATTGAGATTAATTCAGCGATTATACGAAGACACTTGTGTCGACTGAACTCTAGGAAATCTCCTGGAGCCGATGGAATAACACCAGCACTACTAAAATCCTGTGACCAGCAGCTGTGTGAACCACTATGCCAATTGTTCCAACATTCCCCAACCGAAGGAGTGGTGCCAACAGAGTGGAAGACAGGAGTAATTTCACCAATTTATAAGGGTGGTATCCGTTCAGATCCCGCGAACTACCGTCCTGTCACCCTACTCCCCCTGATATCCAAAGTGATGGAGCGCATAGTGACGGAAAATATAGTTCATCACTTGGAATCACAAAATATACTATCTGTCGCCCAGCATGGGTTTCGTAAAGCTCGCTCCTGCTTGCCAAACTTGCTGACGGTATTAAACGATTGGACCCAAACGGTTGACGCAGGAGACAGTGTGCACGCGTGCTATCTGGATATGTCGAAAGCTTTCGACAGAGTTGATCACTTCCTGTTGCTACGGAAGCTGAAACAGATTGGTATTGACGGGCAGCTACTCGTGTGGTTCGAAAGCTAACTCAATGGGCGCAAGACAACGGTTCGAGTTAACGGGGTACAATCACGAGCCATTAATACCTCCAGTGGTGTACCGCAAGGTTCCGTTCGCGGTCCAGTGCTTTTCTTAGTTTACATCAATGATTTACCTGAGACGCTCTCATGCAAGGTAGTTCTTTTTGCGGATGATGTTAAACTTTGGATGCGAATAAAATCAACTGCAGACTGCGTAAAACTGCAAAGTGATTTAGATGCACTACACGAATGGTCAGTTAGAAATAAACTGCCGTTCAATTTTCAAAAGTGCAAGTTACTGCAAATCGGTAAGCCTTTTCAGTACGAATATCACTTTGGGCAGACGATTTTGAGCTGGACCGAATCGGAGAAGGATCTTGGAGTCTGGATATGTGGCAGCCTAAAGAACAGCGTGCATTGTGAGGTCATTTAAAAGCGTGCTTCAAAGCTTCTAGGTATGCTTCGACGGATCTCCCGAACCTTTACGCCTGTAACGTTGCCAAGAATCATGAAGACCTACTAAATTCCCACAATGGAACACGCAGCGCAAGCATGGACTCCGTGGATGAAAAAAGATATATTCTTGCTTGACAGGATATATCATCGTGCAACTAAACTCGTGCGTGGTTATCGAGACCTTACATACGAGGAAAGGATGAAAAAGCTAAAGCTCCCCACTCCCCTTCAACGTAGAATTCGAAGTGACGTTATAATTACTTACAAGATATTGAATACTCCAGATCATCCACTCAAACATTTGTTCAAATACCGTGAATCAGGAATTACACGTAGCCACTCAGCGGCACTACAAATTCCCAATTCCCGTACTAATTGTCGCCGATATTTCTATTCGGTACGTGTCTGTTTCCTGTGGAATGCCCTTCCCGAAGCAATTATCACCTCACCCTGTATCCAAACATTCACTCGAAACTTGGACAATTATTTGTTACTTAACGATTTGACGATGCCTGTGTATTGACTCAGGGTAAGCATATTACTTGACTCCATTGACATCGTATAATTGATTTTTTTATACCTCTTATTGAACGCATATTTACTATGATATGGTAATTGTGAAGCTATGTGCTTTTTGTAACCATAAATTCTTGAATCTTGAATCTTGAATCATGTCATAGAACGTATAGTATCGTAAAGAAGGGTCGCACAATTTGAATCGAGTAATTTGTTTTCTCCATCGCAACATGGATTTCAATCACATCGCTCTTGCCTATCGAATCTTCTTAGAAGGTTAGACGACTAAACGAAGGAGTTTGATGGTAATATTTGCATTCACTTCTGTTATTCAGACATTTCTAATGGTTTCGACAGAGTCCACCACCATTTCTTTCTATAAAAACTGATACGTTTAGGGATATGTGATCCACTCATTTCATGGTTGTGCAACTATATGTCGGATCGCCACGTATAGATAGAGTAAAAGGATTGTTATCCCAAAAGTGAAGAACACCCTGCGAAGTACATAAAAGATCCGTGGTATGCCCGCTTATCTTTCTATTATACATAAACGATCTACCCGCACACCATACATCATCAAAAATGATCCTGTGAGAAACTGAAAACGGATTTAAAAAACCTGTCAAATTTGGCGGCTATGAATTATGTGACATAAAACAAAATGAAAAGTAAGATGCTGTACCTTGACAAAAATGTTCTTCGGACACAGCGATTCGGAACGGAAACACTAGACATGAAGCTCGTTGGAAAAAGGTCTTGGAGTAAGAATTAGTGAAAACCTGGAAACAACATTAAACCGCCTGTATATATATCGACAGGCCAGCAAAATACGACATATCTTTCGGAGAATATTTGAAAGATTATTGCTGATAACGTTACCCAGGATAATGAACGTTACCTTTGCCCTACGATGTAGTATGCTATAGAGGTCTGGGTTCTTTGACTGCGAAAAGATATTGCTCTCTTTGATAAAATCTTTCACAGAGCAACAAAGATAATGATGGGTTTTTGCAACGTTTCGTACACCGAAAAATTTCGACGTCCGGGTCTATGTGACTTTGACCAAAGTCGGAAACGACGCGATATTATTCTGGCCTATAGAATTGTTTTGACCGAAGGACATCCACTAAAACACGTGCTTGATTATCGGCGCCAATCCTTGTCGTACGTATTATATTTCTTTGAAATACCCTACCCCACTATGTGGTAGAATCACCGTGCCTGTCGATGTTTAAAGCTGAATGGGACTTATACATGCAATAGCATATCATTTGTGAGCTTCAACTTTGATAGACTATAATACTTTCACACAATTATATTTTTCATATTTCCATCCATAGCTTAATCCTGTAAAGTTGTAAGGAATTAACTTTTAAACCATAAATCCTTGAGTCCTTGAATCCCAATATGGTTATCCCTAATGCATTTTAAGTTCATTTAGATCGTTATCGGGTTCAGTAAATCTACTCCACCAAACAAAGCCATAGGAAAACTGGGAATACTATAAATGCTGCATATGTGGAGTATTTATTCCATGTATTGTCTCAATGAAGCTGAAATGAGCGACTTGTTCAAGGACGAAGCTTCTGTGACGCAGGCTTGCCTAGAGCAGGAATGATGAGCATTTTTCAAGCATTTTTCAAGTTCAAACGAACACTTACAAATTAAAACATTCGACTTCTCGGGGCAGCTAGCTGTTAAGCGGTGTAAAATTGTCCATTGGACTGAAATTAGAATTGTTACCCAGTGATGTTGCAAATAATTTTAGTTTTCATAATATGACATGATTTTTAAGTGCCAACCATATAAGATAGCGTTTGTTGGTACACTGTTACATACTGGTATGTACAAAAGATGTCTAACTGCAGCAGTTCACGATAGATAATTGCCTGAAAGAATCAGCAAACATTAAGACGCTATATGGTAACGCGATTGTCGTCAAAACCAAGCAGACAGAAAGATGAGTCCAACACTTCTCACGGTATCATGAATACATTTGAACATGTTGGGCGTCTACCGACCACACAAAACCTAATGATCACCAACTTTTGATCGCCTTAATACAGCGATTGACCACTTAGCGAATTGTAAGGCCTCTGGTGACGAAAAGAATTCCACCTTTATTCATCAAATGCGGGATAACAGTATCATTACAACCTCTTCAACATTTACTTCATCAGTGCTGACAGGAGTAGTGTGTCCACAAGAGATCCGATACACGAAGATCATTGAGCTACGTAAGAATAAGAGTGATATAGGCGACCGCCAATTTTTTGTTAAGTTCTCACAGTTGCGTCTGCATGAATTAGGTGATAGAGTTTACTTTGAAAACCAATGTGGCTGTCCTTCCGAATGGAAGATCAAACGTAGACATGATTTGTTTCATTCGAAAACGTCGAGAAAAGCTTTGAAAGAGTTGTATACCACTGTACGTTTTCATTATCAGTGAAACGGAAGCCTTATAATCCATCAATAGCTTGCTGCAGCGAATCATTTCACATATCTTGCTTCACCCACTGGGAATACCTTCTTGCTAGACACCGTGATTGATAATCGGATGAGCAGAGCAGCAGGCATTTTGTTCTATTCGAACAATTGTATCTTAATTAGACAAAAACCAACATTGAAGGCACAAATGATGTTATATAAAGCGTGTGTATTAAATGAAGCGAAAACTAGACCAGTATACGCACGCATTATACGAACAGAAGCTGAATAATTTTCATTTCCGGACCACCTACCGCTTCGAGGAAAATCCATGGATGCATAAAGTAAGAAACACCATATTTCTTTCGGAAGCTCGTTAACAGAGAATGTTCCACCTACTACGACTCCATGGCTACAACAGGCCAAATTAATCAGCTACGCAGCACAAATTATGCGCATGTAAGTCTTCACACGTTAGTATAAATAGAAGCAGCGCATTCAACATCATGACGCCATGTCGCTTGAGTAAATATACCAGGTGTTGTTCTGTGATATCATTAACCGGTAATATGATTTTACCCACTAGATACAATTGTGGACTTTCGCGGTAATGGTCGTATGACTGTCAGTACATTATGACATGATGAATATCTGGAAGAACTAATTGCCTCTAAATATCCGAATATTTCATTTTTGTTCAATTTTCAATTGACTCTATATTGCTAGTATACTTTACAATCATATTGACACCCAGTATTTAGATAGACCTCGATTCACTTATGGCTTATCAGGTTACTTTGGAGAGTCCGATTGAAGGTCGGATATCTTATTTTCTTCGTGGATATATTACCGATATTCAGCCACAAATATACGTCTGTTTACTTTTGCGTCACGTTTAATTTTTTGAATGTGTGACGTTGTATCTCGACCAGAAAAGATAGACACAACTTAGATTCTCAACCTTACGATTCATTTGAAAGAACCATAACAATGAATCACCCGTTGAAAAACACATCGATTTATCTGACCGGAGTGCACAGTTTTGTTGAAAGCATCAATTCTTAAATCGATAGTGCATGCGGTTAGATTCTCAACCTTACGATTCCGTTTCATTTGAAAGAACCATAACAATGAATCACCCTTTGAAAAACACATCGATTTATCTGACCGGAGTGCACAGTTTTATTGAAAGCATCAATTCTCAAATCGATAGTGCGTGCGGTTAATTTAGGGTCACGTCTATCGATGTTTTTCTCAAATTTTACTAAGGTTTCATAAAGCAATGATTGTATAAAATAAACTACTTGAATATAATTTACTTTGAAAACGTTTTTTATTATTGCTGTATAAAAATCGACTATATGACTATGATCGAAATTAAAATTCATTCCATTATTCTTGGATGGATATTGCTTTCAAACCATCTGTAATATTATAAATTCCTATTACGGTTTGTTGCCTTTTCAATGATTAATTACATCAGCTTCAAACGTTTTCTAAACACATTAAGCCGTTTGATTGTTTCCATTTTGGAATCGAAGGGATATGGTTATTTTATATTGGGCAAATGTACATGACAAAATCCAATTAAGTAACCACGCGTACGCGCAGATACGCATGATGCTGAAAGGTTAGAGGTGTTGGTCTCCATTGGTCCATTTGTACTATAGATGCATTGCCCAAGTTAATATGCTTTCATATTACACAGCGGTCCAAATGACTGAATAGTCGAATTCGGTATAGACAATCTCTCCCGCTGCGCTCAGAACCATGGTTCGTGCTCAACCGATTAAAGGCATTTGCAAACTGTTTTCGTGTCTTACATTCAGCAGTCAAGAGCAGCATTCACTATTTCCCAAATTGCAGATGACGCCTTTAACAGTTTCCCTAAAATGAGCGGTCGGGAGCAAGCTTTTTTCAAATCGTAGTGTCAATGTCAAGAGCTTTCATGTTTCTTTTGAAAATGTCTTTTTACCGCAAGGGGAGTCTGCCCGAAGATTAAATTACTATGTCAACTCATTACCGGGAAGATATTTCGGAATACGTGTATTTCTAATTCTGTACGCATAAGTGGATTAATCAGCTTTAAAAGCACTTATGCATTTGTTAATTTATCAGCAGATGCCTCTGATACTCCTAAAATAGAAAACATTTCGCTTTGTTTCGCGGCTTGTATTGCTGGTCCTGGGTTCAGTGCCATACTGAAGAGCGTTTTCATTACAAATGCTCTGCAAATCACCATCTTTATCTTCACACTCAACTAGCTGGTTTCATTGAAGGTTAGAGTTCATACGGGCAAGATATCAGGCGTTTAGTGAATCTGCTTCTCAGTCTCAGTGTCTATAGTGAAAATGTTTGTAATAATTAAACCAAGATATGTAAAACGATGTATTAGTACAAGCTGCGAGTTTTAACAGGGATGAAGGGGTGATGATAATGTCCTTCGAACAAGGGATTTGTTTTTGTTTGTACTGATTGTCGAACCGAAGTCATTCGATCGCAAAGAAGTGCATGGACATTCAATAACTAACCCCCTTTCCTGAGTCTCAATCTTTTCGACTTCCGCTTTCGTCGACTAAGAGGTGACCTGATACTGATGTACAATATTATGCACGTCCCTAACCATCCCTTGTCCAAACTTTTTACACGTTCGCCACCCCGTGGCAGTCGGAAACATGAACTTTCAGTGCTTATTCCCACTTCAAGACTGAACTGTCGAAGATATTCGTATTCTGTACGTGTAAGTTTCACATGGAACACCCTCCCCTCCACTGTTACACACTCAGCCAACCTGGATATTTTTAAAGCTAATTTGGACGAACACTTGAGAGACAACCCAAACTTTGATACGATTTACACTACATGAGTTTTCCTGTTCTTCTTTTTTATTGTATATACCTCATAACTCCATCCTACGGTTATTGTTGAGCTAAATGCTTTTTAGACCATTACAACTTTGAATCACTTTGAATCACTTTGAATCAGAAGGTATTTTTACTCTGTACGTGTCTGTTTTACTTGGAACAGTTTGCCTTCAGCCGTTGCTCACTCCACTAGCTTACATGAATTTAAAACGAAATTAGACGAATTTTTATTGCATTACTCGTTATAGATTAAATGTCAATTTTTACCATCCTATGGTTGTTGTTAAGCTTGTTGCTTTTCAGAGATTGATAAGCGGATTGGCAGAGCAGTTGTCATTTTGTCTCGATTGAACTATCGTGTTTGGGGTAACCGCAGCTGACTGTAAAGACAATGATGATGGTATACAGCGCGTACGTACTAAATGCTTTACTATACGGCCTGGGCCACCCACGCAAGACACGAACGGAAGCTGAATGCTTTCGATCTACGAAGCATCCTTCGTATCTTGAACAAATCGTGGATGGGCAGAGTGACTAACGCTGAAGTGCTTTCAAATGCTGGTCTACAGAGCATGTCCACCCTATTACGTCAGCGCCACCTGCGGTGGCTTGCTCATGTCTATAGAATGCAAAATTGTCGTATTCCGAAAGATCTACTCTACGGTGAGTTGCAATTAGGAAGTCGACCATTGCGCAGATCGCACTTGCGGTACAAAGATGTTTGCAAAAGGGATATGAAAGCTCTTGACATTGACCCCGCAAGCTGGGAAGAACTTGCTCTTGACCGCTCACTTTGGAGGCATTGTGTAAAGCGTCGACTGCAAGCCGGGGAGAGGCAAATACAGCTCCTGGCTGCTGAACGCAGATCACGCCGCCGGCGTGCAACTGATGCAATACAACAGAGTTCTGACTATCGTTGCAAGCGCTGCGGGAGAGATTGTTCCTCCCGAATCGGACTGTTTAGTCATTGAAAAAGTTGCAAAACATGAAATTCATGCGATATGATGTACATCCATGGTCGACATCGACCGACGGAGGCCAACAGACTAAGGATCTGAACGACCTTAAAATGCATTATGGATAACCATCGTTGGATTCAAGGACCCAAGGATTTATGGTTTAAAAGGTTATACCTTACAACTTTACTTGATTAAACTATGGATGGAAATATAAAAAATATAATTGTGTGAAAGAAATATAATCTATCAAAGTTGAAGCTCACAAATGATGTGCTCTTGCATGTATAAGTCTTATTCAGCTTTAAAGATCGCCAGGCACGGAGATTCAACCACATATTGGGGTAGGGTATTTCAAAGAAATATAATACGTACGGCAAAAAATGGCGACGACATTCAAGCACGTGTTCATGTCGATGTCCTTCGGTTAACACAAATCTATAGGTCAGAATAATATCGCGTCGTATCAGACTTTGGTCAAAGTCACATAGACCCAGACGTCGAAATTGTTCGGTGTAAGGAACCTTGCGTAGACTCATCATTAACTTTTTTGCTCTGTGAAAGATGTTATCAAAGAGAGCAATATCTTTTCGCAGCCAAGGAAACCAGACTTCTATAGCATACTACATCGTAGGGCAAAGGTAACGTTCATTATCCTTGGTAACGTTATCAGCAATAATCTTTCAAATATTCTCCGAAATATATCGCAAATGTTGCTGGCCTGTCGATATATGTGTTGTTGACCTCCGTCGGTCGATGTCGACTATGGATGTGCATCACATCGCATGAATTTCATGTTTTACAACATTTTGAATGACTAAACAGTCTAAATTGGGAGGAACAATCTCTCCCGCAGCGATTGCAACGATAGTCAGAACTCTGTTGTATTGCATCAGTTGCACGCCGGCAGCGTGATCTGCGTTCAGCAGCCAGGAGCTATATTTGCTCCTCCCAGGCTTGCGGTCGACGCTTTACACAGTGCCTCCAAAGTGAGCGGTCAAGAGCGAGTTCTTCCCAGCTTGCGGGGTCAATGTCAACAGCTTCCATATCTCTTTTGCAAACATCTTTGTACCGCAAGTGCGGTCTGCCCAATGGTCGACTTCCTAATTGCAACTCACCGTAGAGTAGATCTTTCGGAATACGACCATTTTCCATTCTATAGACATGACCGAGCCACCGCAGGTGGCGCTGACGTAATAGGGTGGACATGCTCTGTAGACCAGCTTTCGAAAGCACTTCAGCGTTATTCACTCTGTCCATCCACGCTATGTTCAAGATACGACGGATGCTTCGTAGATCGAAAGCATCAATCTTCCGTTCGTGTCTTGCGTGGGTGGCCCAGGCCGTATAGTGGACCATTTAGTACGCACGCGCTGTATACCATTGTCTTTGTCTTTACAGTCAGCTTGCGGTTATGCCAAACACGATAGTTCAATCGAGACAAAATGACAGCTGCTCTGCCAATCCGCTTATCAATCTCTGAAAAGCAACAAGCTTAACAACAACCAAAGGATGGTAAAAATTGACATTTAATGTATAAACAATATAAGGAAATAGAATAAACAGTATATAAGTGTTCTGGAAACGAGTAATGCAATAAAAATTCGTCTCATTTCGTTTTAAATTCATGTAAGCTGGTGGAGTGAGCAACGGTTGAAGGCAAACTATCCAAGTAAAACAGACATGGACGGAGTAAAAATTCCTGCTACAGGTCAGACGAGAATGGGTTTAGTTACTGAATGTCCATGCACTTCTTTGCGATCGAATAACTTTGGTTCGACAATCAGTACAAACAAAAACAAATACCTAGGTCGAAGGACATTTTCATCACCCCTTCTTCCCTGTTAAAAACTCTCAGCTTGTACTAATACATCGTTTCACATATCTTGGTTCAATTATTACAAAATGTTTCACCATAGACACTGGGACTGAGAAGCAGGTTCACTAAGCGACTGCTATCTTGTCCGTCTAAACTCTAACCTTCGGGGAAACCTACTAGTTTAGTGTGAAGATAAAGACGGTGTTTTGCAGAGCATTTGTAATGAAAACGCTCTTCAGTATGGCACTGAAAGCAGGACCATCAAAACAAGCGGCGAAACAAAGCGAAATGTTTTCTATTTTAGAAGCATCAGACGCATCGGTAATATATCGTTGCTGATAAAATAACAAATGCATAAGTGATTTTAAAGGTGATTATCCACTTGTGCGTACAGAATGGGAAATAAACGTATTCCGAAATATCTTCCCAGTGATGAGTTGACATCGGTAATTTAATCTTCGGGCAGACTCCCCTTGTGGAAAAAAGACATTTTCAAAAGAAACATGAAAGCTCTTGACATTGACACTACGATTTAAAAAGAGTTTGCTCCCGATCGCTCATTTTAGGAAAACTGTTTAAGGCGTCATCTGCAATTTAAGAAATAGTGAATACTGCTCTTGACTGCTGAATGTAAGACACGAAAACAGTTTGCGAATGCCTTTAATCGGTTGAGCACGAACAATAGTTCTGAGCGCAGCGGGAGAGATTGTCTCTACCGAATTCGACTGTTCAGTCATTTGGAACGCTGTGTAATATGAAAGCATATTAACTTGGGCAATGCATCTATAGTACAAATGAACCAATGGAGACCAACACCAACAACACCTCTAACCTTTCAGCATCATGAGTATCTGCGCGTACACATGGTTATTCAACTGGATTTTGTCATGTACATTTGCCCAACATAAAGTAACCATTTCCCTTCGATTCCAAAATCGAAACAATCAAACCGCTCAATGTGTTTAGAAAACGTTTGAAGCTGATATAATTGATCATTGAAAAGGCAACAAACCGTAAATAAAATTTATAATATTACAGATGGTTTGAAAGCAATATCCATCCAAGGATAATGGAATGAATTACAATTTCGATCGTAGTCATATAGTCGATTTTTATAGAGCTATATTAAAAAACGTTTTCAAAGTGAATTATATGCAACTAGTTTATTTTAGACAATCATTGGTTTATGAAAACTTAGTAAAATTTGAGAAAAACATCGATAGACGTGACCCAAATTTAACCGCACGCACTATCGATTTGAGAATTGATGCTTTCAACAAAACTGTGCACTCCGGTCAGATAAATCGATGTGATTTTCAACGGGTGATTCATTGTTATGGTTCTTTCAAATGAAACAGAATCGTAAGGTTGAGAATCTAAGTTGAGTGTCTAACTTTTCTGGTCGAGATACAACGTCACACATTCAAACAATTGAACGTGACGCAAAAGTAATCAGACGTATATTTGTGGCTGAATATCGGTAATATATCCACGAAGAAAATAAGATATCCGACCTTCAATCGGACTCTCCAAAGTAACCTGTTAAGCCATAAGTGAATCGAGGTCTATCTAAATACTGGGTGTCAAAATGATTGTAAAGTATACTAGCAATATAGAGTCAATTGAAAATTGAACAAAAATGAAATATTCGGATATTTAGAGGAAATTAGTTCTTCCAGATATTCATCATGTCATAATGTACTGACAGTCATACGACCATTACCGCAAAAGTCCACAATTCTATCTAGTGGGTAAAATCATATTAACGGTAAATGATACAAGAGAGAAACACCGGGTATAATTTCTCAAGTGACATGGCGTCATGATGTTGAATGCGCTGCTTATATTTCTACTAACGTGTGACGACTTAAATGAGCATAATCTGTGCTGCGTAGCTGATTAATTTGGCCAGTCGTAGCCATGGAGTCGTAGTAGGTGGAACATTCTCTGTTAACGAGCTTCCGAATGAAATATTGTGTTTCTCACTTTATGCATCCACGGATTTTCCTCGAAGCGGTAGGTGGTTCGGAAATAAAACATTATTCAGCTTCAAATCGTATACTTCGTGCGTAGTCTAGTTTTCGCTTTATTTAATACACACGCTTTATAAACCATCATTTGTGCCTTCACTGTTGGTTTTTGTCTAATTAAGATACAAATGTTCGAATAGCACAAAATACCTGCTGCTTTGCTCATCCGATTATCAATCACGGTGTCTAGCAAGAAGCTATTCCCAGTGGGTGAAACAAGATATGTGAAATGATTTGCTGCAGCAAGCTATTGATGGCTTATAAGGCTTCCGTTTCACTGATAATGAAAATGTACAGTGGTACACAACTCTTTCAAAGCTTTTCTCGACGTTATACCGCATTTGATGAATTCAAGTGGGGTTCCTTTCGTCATCATGGGCCTTCTTATTTGCTAAGTGGTCAATCGCTGTATCAAGGCGATCAAAAGTTGGTGAAAATTAGGTTTTGAGTGGTCGGTAGACGCCCAACATGTTCAAATGTATGCACGATACCGTGCGAAGTGTTGGAGTCATATTTTCGTCTGCTGGGTTTTGTCGACAATCGCGTTACCATATAGCGTCTCAATGTTTGCTGATTCTTTCAGGCAATTATCTATCGTGAACCGCTGCAGTTAGACATCTTTTGTACCTACCAATGTGTAGGAGTGTACCAACAAACGCTATCTTATATAGTTCGCACTTAAAAATCAGTTGATGTCATATTATGAAAACTAAAATTATTTGCAACATTACTGGGTAACAATTCTAATTTCACTCCAATGGACAATTTTACACCGCTTAACAGATAGCTGCCCTGAGAAGTCGAATGTTTTAATTTGTTAGTGTTCGTTTGAACATGAGAAATGCTCATCATTTCTGCTCTAAGCAATCCTGCGTCACAGTAGCTTCGTCCTTGAACAAGTTGCTCATTTTAGCTCTATTTAGACAATACATGAAATAAAAAACTCCACATATGCAGCATTTATAGGATTCCCGGTTTTCTAAGGCTTTATTTGATGGAGTAGATTTACTGAACCCGAAAAAGGATCTGAATGACCTTAAAATGCATTAGGGATAACCATGCTTGGATTCAAGGATTCAAGACTTCATGATTCAAACGTCAATACCTTACAACTTTACTTGATTAAACTATGGATGGAAATATAAAAAATATAATGTTTTGAAAGCATTATAGTCTATCAAAGTTGAAGCTCACAAATAATATGCTCTTGCATGTATAAGTCCCATTTAGCTTCAAACATCGCCAGGCACGGAGATTCTACCACATGTTGGGGTAGGGTATTTTAAAGAAATATAAAACGTGCGACAAAAAATGGCGCCGACAATCAAGCACGCGTTTTAGTGGATGTCTTTCGGTAAACACAAATCTATAAGTCAGAATAATATCGCGTCGTATCAGATTTTGTTCACAGTCACATAGACCCAGACGTCGAAATTGTTCGGTGTAAGGGACGTTGCGGAGACTCATCATTAACGTTTTTGCTCTGCGAAAGATGTTATCAAAGGGAGCAATATCTTTTCGCATCCAAGGAACCCAGACCTCCATAGCATACTACATCGTAGGGCAAAGATTCAAGATTCAAGATTTATGGTTAAAAAAGCAAATTGCTGTACAATACCATAGGATATACGTATAAAAAAAATTATTTAAAAAAAAATCGTTACTTGTATGATCATGTCCATGTTCTTCATAGGTTGAGCAAAAATAATCCTCAATGGCAACACAGACTGAGGGAAAAGAATCTTTGGATGGACGGTAGTTCCGTGCGTTAAAAAATATAGACATCAATAGGTAGCATCAGTTTTCAACATAAGGTTTCGTAAATTTTATTTAAAGATGTGCTCGTTCGCTGAGGTAACGATATCTGTCGGCAAGCTATTCTACAAGAAGCATACACGAACAGCGAGGAAGTGACGACGACAATTCAATCGTGAATGTGGGATTTGAAGGGTCAAAGGGTGGCTGCGTGTGGGGACAACCGAACCAAACTTGAAGAGGTGTTTGAGAGGGTGGGATTTCGCATAGATGATTCGATATGTCAGAGTGAGGTCGTGTAGGATACGCCTGCGCTCGAGGGTGCACAGTCCAAGTCTGGTCAGTCGCTGATCAAAGGGTAAATTATTCAATCCGGTAACAATTTTGGTTGCCTTGTGATAAATTCGTTCGAGGAGCGAGATGTTTTTTTCCATCCATGGCGTCCAAGCTTGCACAGCGTAGTCAACGACAGGATGTATGTAAGTGTTCAGCAATTTCGCGAGTGAGTGTGGTGGGAAACGTCCGAAAATGCGTTTCAGTAAACCTAGCAAGCTGCATGCACGCTTGTAGACTGCGTCGCACTGTAGGCTGTTCTTCAAAGTACCAGACACCAAGATTCCGAGATCTTTTTGTGATGTACTCCATTCAAGCGGGTGGCTGCCAAGTTTGTAGGTAAAGGGAAAGGGTTTTCCGACTTGCAACATTTTGCACTTGCGGAAATTAAATGGCAGTTTGTTTTGGATTGACAACTGGTGCAGCTTATTCAAATCTCCTTGCAGAACTTGACAGTCCTCGATAGAGTTGACCTTCGTCCAGATTTTTACATCATCTGCGAATAAAACAAGCTTACATGCTAGTAAGTTCGGTAGATCGTTTATAAATATGAGGAACAGTATTGGACCGAGGACCGAACCCTGAGGGACTCCGCTCGTGGCTTCAATTGTTCGAGAAGTTTCGCCATCTATTCTTACTTTTACTTTGCGTCCAGACAGGTAACTTGTGAACCATGTTAGTAGGTTTCCGATGACGCCAACATTCTGCAGTTTCTGAAGCAGTAAGGAGTGATTCACTCTGTCGAATGCTTTAGATATATCTAAGTAACCGGCATGGACGGAACCCCCTTGGTCTAGTGCTTGCGTCCAGTCATTTAGAGTCGTGAGCAAGTTAGACAGGCATGAATATGTTTTCCTTAATCCGTGTTGTGTGAAAGTTATTAGCTGATGGTTCTCGAGATGTTCAACAAGTCGTTCACACACCAGGCGTTCCAAAATTTTAGAACCGCTGAAAGAAGCGTCACGGGGCGGTAATTCGCCGGATCAGAACGACTGCCCCCTTTGTAGATTGGTGTGATAACACCGGTTTTCCATTGAGTTGGTACGGTTCCCGTATTCAATGAGTGCCTGAATAGACCACTTAGTGGGCCACAAAGCTCCAGCTCGCATGACTTCAGAACAGCGGGTGTTATTCCATCCTCTCCTGGTGATTTGCGAACGTTCAGCCCGCGTAAATGCTTTCGCACAACCGTAGGATTTACCTCGATGTTGCTAAGGCATTCGACTTGTAGTGGGTGCGGCAAAGACGTCAGCGTTGACACGTTCTTTGGACAAAATACTTGCGCATAAAATGATATTAGGGCATCAGCTGTATCCTTGACATTATCAGTCAGTCCGTTCTCTGTCTGGATAGGAAATACACCTGGCTTAACCTTGGTCGCGGTGTTTACGATGGTGTACAGCAACTTAGGATGTCGTTCCATCTGGTCGATCAGCTTCCAATGGTGATATTGCTTGTCTTCTCGAATTAGGGACGTCACCTTGTTACGAAAACTACGGAAGTGTTCCCAGGATGCGTCTGTTCGTGTTATTTTGTGTGCAGCCCATGTGGAGTTTCGCATGGCTATCCACTTCCGAGTGCGGCTTCGAAGTTTGAAGCAAAATGTTCTTGATTTCCTTTTGGGAACACAGGTAGAATTGTCGTCTAGTTTTGTACCGATATAACTCAACAGACTAGAACAATGAGTATCTGCATTCGTAAGATCGAGATGTTTTTCCTCCATAATCGTAATGGCACCGCGAAGGCCGAAGTAATCGACTCTCCTGATGAACTTAACGTCGCCCGACGCCCTTCTGGCGTTGCACACGAATTCGAAGGACAACACAAGATGGTCACTTAGCCCCAAAGGACTATGATACTGCACTGACTCCACTGCTGTTGCTTCGGAGGTTAAAACCAGATCTAGAATTGATGGTTCATTGAGTCCCCTTTGTCGAGTGAATGAACGGACATGGTTGTATAGGGGAGTGAAAGTGATAATCTCACGGAATTTTACTCAAGGGATTGCTGAGTATGCACACTTTTGGTGTAGAGATGTGGGAGGTTAAAATCACCCATTATTAACAGTTGGCATCCTCTAAGATTTCCAGCGTTGCGCATCATTTGTAACAACGTTTCATTTTGGGCATCGGAAGAGTTGGGCGAGCGGTAGATCACACCAAGTATACAGTTCTCTCCAGTTTCCAAGCGAAGGCTACACCACATGGTGTCCTCTAGCTCAAACCTTGTGTCAGGTACAGCTGTGCATTGAAGACGTTCGTTATAATACAAAGCAACTCCACCACCTGATCTTGAACGGTCTCGTCGAAGTAGGATCATGTTGGGAAGTGCCAGCTCGCAATCGTTCACCTGATCGTGAAACCATGTTTCTGTAACAGCAATGATGTCAGCAGAAAACTGAGCGTTAAAGTGAGACAATTCGGCGATTTTGTTCCGCAAGCACTGTGCATTTGTGTATAGGCATTTAACAGTGGTTTTCGTGTGTAGCGAGCCTATGCGGATGATGTTTGTATGTCCGACCCCCTGAGAGCCGGACCATGATGTACTCGGTCCGACTCGGTTTGAGCCGGACCCACTACGTTTTTTGATGTATTAGTTGCTTCCGTTTCGGTGGGAACGCTACCGTCTACCGCCCCCAGCCGCGAGTGTGTCTCACTCATTGGTTTGGGTGGGCTAAGTCTAACATCCTTGGGTAGTGTTCGTTTCTTTTTTGTCCATTCCGACCTTACTATTTCAGCCATAGCGCTGGTCAAGAACGTAATCTTCAGAGGTTTCGGTCCATCCCCCTTGTATTTTGGCGAAAAAGGAACTCGAAAAGTGTCCACAACAACGGCATTAGAAATATCGAGAGAACACGCAATGTAGCGCCATTGTTTGACGTCGTGCTCTACCGTTTCCTGATTCGATGCTTTAGAAGTATTTTCTGGTACACCAAGTAGAACTATACTTCGCGATACCGTTTGTTCCCTGTCGTTCAAGCTGCCCTTCCTTTCCCACCATGGTACATCGGGATATATGCGGCAGTTGGAGTCGGAATCTGACTTGAGTAGGTATGCATTCAGCAATACGTTCTCGATATCAGCCTCGCATTTTAGTGTTACCTTGAGCAAGCGAGGTTGACCAATATGAGGTGAAGATGAATGGCGGGTTAGACGAGTCACCTTTTCTGCGTTTACATGTTCAATTTTCATTAGGTGACAAAGTTCAGACCATTTATCGACATCATGTTTCTGTTTGCTATCAAACAGGCTTTCTTGGGACTCGCTGACATTCGTACATATAACGTTCAGCCTGTATGGGGTGTTCTTTTTTCGTATCGGAAAGTCAGGCGTTTTAGAATTAAAAACCTTTGTGGCTTGACTTTGTGAGTCGGGTACAGCAGTTTTGGGGTGTACAGCTGAGGTCGACCGTAACAGCATATCTCTATAAGAATTTCCTACTTCTGTGGTCGTTTTAGCTGATTCCAAAACGGGAATAACCCTGCTTTTTTGCTTTTTTGGCACACGAATAGCCTTAGTCTTAGATTCCTTCAATGGTGGTCCCGAAAACGATGTATTGATATGATGGTTTACATCAGTGATCACTTGCGTACTCACATGATTTACCAACATTTCTTCCACACGTCGAAGGCCCATCTCCAAACCGGCCATTCTATTTTCTATTTTGGATCCAAAAGTATCGTTATAGTGCAATGGTTTAGCTCTGCAACGAACACAGATATAGCATGCACCTGGAACCATTTCATTATTCAATAATGCTATTGAGTCAGGGGCTAAAGTACGATCGCATTTACCATGGATTTTGCCCATACACAGAAAACACGTTATAAATTTACGAGCCATGGGACTCACCGGTTGTTCGCACGCTTTGCACGTGACTTCGGGACAAATTTGCGTGTCGGGATTCGCCCCATCAGCTGGGCCGGCCGTGACCATTGTTGCGTTCGCCGGATCCAGGCACTTAGCAATGAGGTCAAGTTGGTCCGAAGTCGCTGTTTGATCGATCGATTTTTTTGTCTGTATGTTGGTTCTTGTGATGCGGTGAAACATGTTAGTAGCCTGAATTGGGTTGTTCGGCTGTGTGACGGGTTTTTGTTCGACGGGTCGAGGTGGCTGTTTTGAAACACGTGATTTCGTCATGTTGCAAATAATCCAATATAACTCGTTAACTACACGAGCTAGAACACAGAAATAAGTATCAAAATTCGTAGCTCGACGTGATCCTTGCAATGATAGCAAAAACCGTAGAATAGTTAGCGATTGAAAAAGGTTTGCGCGCGTGAGCAAACTGTGAAATTTACGCCGATATGATAACTTTGCTGCTAATCCGTTGACAAGAGCAAAACAAATAAATTCCGATAGAGATGATCGAAAGTAGCACGAAATTCTTGGAATGAGAGAAATCCAAGCAGATTCGGCGAAGATATGAGCAGAAGTGTCAGAGCAACAAAAAATGCGACTGCACAGTAGATCTCGAAGGTAACGTTCATTATCCTTGGTAACGTGATCAGCAATAATCTTTCAAATATTCTCCGAGAGATATCTCAAATTTTGCTGGCATGTCGATATATGTGTTCTGGCCTCCTTCGGTCGATGTCGACCATGGATGTACATCACATCGCATGAATTTCATGTTTTGCAACTTTTTGAATGACTAAACAGTCCAAATCGGGAGGAACAATCTCTTCCGCAGCGCTTGCAACGATTGTCAGAACTCTGTTGTATTGCATCAGTTGCACGCCGACGGCGTGATCTGCGTTCAGTAGACGTGAGCTGTATTTGTTCCTCCCCGGCTTGCAGTCGACGCTTTACACAATGCCTCCGAAGTGAGCGGTCAAGAGCGAGTTCTTCCCAGCTTGCGGGGTCAATGTCAAGAGCTTTCATATCTCTAGTTTTCTAAGGCTTTATTTGATGGAGTAGATTTACCAACCCCGAAAAAGGATCTAAATGACCTAAAATGCATTAGGGATAACCATGCTTGGATTCAAGGATTCAAGACTTCATGATTCAAACGCCAATACCTTACAACTTTACTTGATCAAACTATGGATGGAAATATAAAAAATATAATGTTTTGAAAGGATTATAGTCTATCAAAGTTGAAGCTCACGAATAATGTGCTCTTGCATGTATAAGTCCCATTTAGCTTCAAACAACGCCAGGCACGGAGATTCTACCACATGTTGGGGTAGGGTATTTTAAAGAAATATAATACGTGCGACAAAAAATGGCGCCGACAATCAAGCACGTGTTTTAGTGGATGTCTTTCGGTAAACACAAATCTATAGGTCAGAATAATATCGCGTCGTATCAGATTTTGGTCAAAGTCACATAGACCCAGACGTCGAAATTGTTCGGTGTAAGGGACGTTGCGGAGACTCATCATTAACGTTTTTGCTCTGTGAAAGATGTTATCAAAGAGAGCAATATCTTTTCGCAGCCAAGGAACCCAGACCTCCATAGCATACTACATCGTAGGGCAAATGTAACGTTCATTATCCTTTGTAACGTGATCAGCAATAATCTTTCAAATATTCTCTGAGAGATATCTCAAATTTTGCTGGCCTGTCGATATATGTGTTGTTGGCCTCCGTCGGTCGATGTCGACCATGAATGTACATCACATCGCATGAATTTCATGTTTTGCAACTTTTTGAATGACTAAACAGTCCGATTCGGGAGGAACAATCTCTCCCGCAGCGTTTGCAACGATAGTCAGAACTCTGTTTTTTCCATGAGTTGCACGTTGGCGTCGTGATCTGCGTTCAGCAGCCAGGAGATGTATTTTGTCCTCCCCGGCTTGCAGTCGACGCTTTACACAATACCTCCAAAGTGAGCGGTCAAGAGCAAGTTCTTCCCAGCTTGCGGGGTCAATGTCAAGAGCTTTCATATCCCTTTTGCAAACATCTTTGTACCGCAAGTGCGATCTGCCCAATGGTCGACTTCCTAATTGCAACTTACCGTAGAGTAGATCTTTCGGAATACGACAATTTTGCATTCTATAGACATGAGCAAGCCACCGCAGGTGGCGCTGACGTAATAGGGTGGACATGCTCTGTAGACCAGCATTTGAAAGCACTTCAGCGTTAGTCACTCTGCCCATCCACGATTTGTTCAAGATACGACGGATGCTTCGTAGATCGAAAGCATTCAGCTTCCGTTCGTGTCTTGCGTGGGTGGCCCAGGCCGTATAGTAAAGCATTTAGTACGCACGCGCTGTATACCATCATCATTGTCTTTACAGTCAGCTGCGGTTACCCCAAACACGATAGTTCAATCGAGACAAAATGACAGCTGCTCTGCCAATCCGCTTATCAATCTCTGAAAAGCAACAAGCTTAACAACAACCATAGGATGGTAAAAATTGACATTTAATCTATAACGAGTAATGCAATAAAAATTCGTCTAATTTCGTTTTAAATTCATGTAAGCTAGTGGAGTGAGCAACGGCTGAAGGCAAACTGTTCCAAGTAAAACAGACACGTACAGAGTAAAAATACCTTCTGATTCAAAGTGATTCAAAGTGATTCAAAGTTGTAATGGTCTAAAAAGCATTTAGCTCAACAATAACCGTAGGATGGAGTTATGAGGTATATACAATAAAAAAGAAGAACAGGAAAACTCATGTAGTGTAAATCGTATCAAAGTTTGGGTTGTCTCTCAAGTGTTTGTCCAAATTAGCTTTAAAAATATCCAGGTTGGCTGAGTGTGTAACAGTGGAGGGGAGGGTGTTCCATGTGTAACTTACACGTACAGCATACGAATATCTTCGACAGTTCAGTCTTGAAGTGGGAATAAGCACTGAAAGTTCATGTTTCCGACTGGCACGGGGTGGCGAGCGTGTGAAAAGTTTAGACAAGGGATGGTTAGGGACGTGCATAATATTGTACATCAGTATCAGGTCACCTCTTAGTCGACGACAGCGAAAGTCGAAAAGATTGAGACTCAGGAATGGGGGTTAGTTATTGAATGTCCATGCACTTCTTTGCGATCGAATGACTTCGGTTCGACAATCAGTACAAACAAAAACAAATCCCTTGTTCGAAGGACATTTTCATCACCCCTTCTTCCCTGTTAAAACTCTCAGCTTGTACTAATACATCGTTTTACATATCTTGGTTCAATTATTACAAACATTTTCACTATAGACACTGAGACTGAGAAGCATTCACTAAACTCCTGCTATCTTGCCCGTATGAACTCTAACCTTCGGGAAACCTACTAGTTCAGTGTGAAGATAAAGATGGTGATTTTGCAGAGCATTCGTAATAAAACGCTTCTTCAGTATGGCACTGAACCCAGGACCATCAATACAAGCCGCGAAACAAAGCGAAATGTTTTCTATTTTGGGAGTATCAGAGGCATCTGTAATATATCGTTGCTGATAAAATAACAAATGCATAAGTGCTTTTAAAGGTGATTAATCCACTTATGAGTACAGAATGGGAAATAAACGTTTCCCGGAATATCTTCCCGGTAATGAGTTGACATCGCGATTTGAATCTTCGGGCAGACTCCCCTTGCGATAAAAAGACATTTTCAAAAGAAACATGAAAGCTCTTGACATTGACACTACGATTTGAAAAGAGCTTGCTCCCGACCGAATCGTAAGGTTGAGAATCTAAGTTGAGTGTCTAACTTTTCTGGTCGAGATACAACGTCACACATTCAAACAATTAAACGTGACGCAAAAGTAATCAGACGTATTTTTGTGGCTGAATATCGGTAATATATCCACGAAGAAAATAAGATATCCGACCTTCAATCGGACTGTCCAAAGTAACCTGATAAGCCATAAGTGAATCGAGGTCTATCTAAATACTGGGTGTCAATATGATTGTTAAGTATACTAGCAATATAGAGTCAATTGAAAATTGAACAAAAATGAAATATTCGGATATTTAGAGGAAATTAGTTCTTCCAGATATTCATCATGTCATAATGTACAGACAGTCATACGACGATTATCGCAAAAGTCCACAATTCTATCTAATGGGTAAAATCATATTACCGGTAAATGATACAAGAGAGAAACATCGGGTATATTTACTCAAGCGACATGGCGTCATGATGTTGAATGCGCTGCTTCTATTTATACTAACGTGTGAAGAATTACATGCGCATGATTTGTGCTGCTTAGCTGCTTAATTTGGCCTGTCGTAGCCATGGGTCGTAGTAGGTGGAACATTCTCTGTTAACGAGTTTCCGGAAGAAATATTGTGTTTCTCACTTTATGCATCCACGGATTTTCCTCGAAGCGGTAGGTGGTTCGGAAATGAAAATTATTCAGCTTCTAATCGTATACTGCGTGCGTGGTCTAGTTTTCGCTTTATTTAATACACACGCTTTATATACCATCATTTGTGCCTTCACTGTTGGATTTTGTCTAATTAAGATACAATTGTTCGAATAGAACTAATTGCTTGCTGCTTTGCTCATCCGATTATCAATCACGGTGTCTAGCAAGAAGGTATTCCCAGTGGCTAAAACAAGATATGTGAAATGATTAGCTGTAGCAAGCTATTGATGGATTATAAGGCCTCCGTTTAACTGACAATGACAACGTACAGTGCTATACATCTCTTTCAAAGCTTTTCTCGACGTTTTCTAAGGAAGGAAATCATGTCTACGTTTGATCTTCCATTCGGAAGGGCAGCCACATTGGTTTTCAAAGTAAAACCTATCACCTAATTCATGCAGACGCAACTGTGAGAACTTAAAAAAAATTGGCGTAAAACATTCAGATGATAGACTCCCAGTAATTTGTTGCGGACGCCTATATCATTCTTATTCTTGATGATCATCGTGTCTCGGATCTCTCGTGGACACCCTACTCCTGCCAGCACTGAAGAATTAAATGTTGCAGAGGTTGTAATGATGCTGTTATACCGCATTTTTGATGAATTCAGGTGGGATTCCTTTCGTCACCAGGGGCCTTCCTTTTTGCTAAGTGGTCAATCGCTCTAATAAGGCGATCAATATTTGCTGAAAATTAGGTTTTGTGTGGTCGGTTGACGCCCAACATGTTCACATTTATGCACGATACGGTAAGAATTGTTGGACTCATCTTTCCGTCTGCTGGGTTTTGTCGACAATGGCGTTACCATATAGCGCCTTAATGTTTGCTGATTCTTTCAGGCAATTATCTATCGTGAACCGCTGCAGTTAGACATCTTTTGTACCTACCAATGTGTAACAGTGTACCAACAAACGCTATCTTATATAGTTGGTACTTAAAAATCAGTTGATGGCATATAATGAAAAATAAATTATTTGCAACATTACTGTGTAACAATTCTAATTTCAGTCCAATGGACAATTTTAAACCGCTTAACAGCTAGCTGCCCTAGGAAGTCGAATGTTTCAATTTCTTAGTGTTCGTTTAAACTTAAAAATGCTCATCATTTCTGCTTTAGGCAAGCCTGCGTCACAGAAGCTTCGTCCTTAAAAAAGTTGCTCATTTGAGCTTCATTGAGACAATACATGGAATAAAAAAACTCCACATATGCAGCATTTATAGTATTCCCAGTTTTCCTATGGCGTTATTTGGTGGAGTAGATTTTCTGAACCCGATAAGGATCTAAATGACCTTAAAATACATTAGGGATAACCATCTTTGGATTCAAGGACTCAAGGATCTATGGTTTAAAAGGATATACCTTACAACTTTACAGGATTAAGTTATGGATGGTAATATAAAAAATATAATTGTGTGAAAGAATTATAGTCAATCAAAGTTGAAGCTCACAAATGATGTGCTCTTGCATGTATAAGTCTTATTCAGCTTTAAAGATCGCCAGGCACGGAGATTCTACCACATATTGGGGTAGGGTATTTTAAAGAAATATAATACGTACGGCAAAAATGGCGCCGACCTTCAAGCACGTGTTTTAGTGGATGTCCTTCGGTAACACAAATCTATAGTTCAGAACAATATCGCGTCGTATCAGATTTTGGTCAAAGTCACATAGACCCGGACGTCGAAATTGTTCGGTTTGAGGAACGTTGCGGAGACTCATCATTAACTTTTTTGCTCTGTGAAAGATGTTATCAAAGAGAGCAATATCTTTTCGCAGCCAAGGAACCCAGACCTCTATAGCAGACTACATCGTAGGGCAAAGGTATCGTTCATTATCCTTGGTAACGTGATCAGCAATAATCTTTCAAATATTCTCTCAGAGATACCTCAAATTTTGCTTGCCTGTCGATATATGTGTTGTTGGCCTCCGTCGGTCGATGTCGAACATGGATGTACATCACATCGCATGAATTTCATGTTTTGTAACATTTTGAATGACTAAACAGTCTAAATTGGGAGGAACAATCTCTCCCGCAGCGATTGCAACAATAGTCAGAACTCTGTTGTATTGCATCAGTTGCACGCCGGCGGCGTGATCTGCGTTCAGCAGCCAGGAGATGTATTTGCTCCTCCAGGCTTGGAGTCGACGCTTTACCGCTGGAAAGCCTCCAAGTGACGATCAAGTGCGAGTTCTTCCTACTCGCGGTGTCCATGTCCAAAGATCTTTCCATATCTCTTGGCAAACATGTATGTCCCGCAAGTGGCTGTCTGCCCAATGGTCGACTTCCTAATTGCAAATCACCGTAGAGTATATCTTTCGGAATACGACCATTTTACATTCTATAGACATGAGCAAGCCACCGCAGGTGGCGCTGACGTAATAGGGTGGACATGCTCTGTAGACCAGCTTTTGAAAGCACTTCAGCGTTAGTCACTCTGCCCATCCACGATATGTTCAACATACGACGGATGCTTCGTAGATGGAAAGCATTCAGCTTCCTTTCGTGTCTTGCGTGGGTGGTTCAGGCCGTATAGTAAAGCATTTAGTACGCACGCGTTGTATTCCATCATCTTTGTCTGTACAGTCAGCTTGCGGTTACCCCAAAAACGATAGTTTAATCGGGACAAACTGACAGCTGTTCTGCCAATCCGCTTATCAATCTCTGCAAAGCAACAAGCTTAACAACAACCATAGGATGGTAAAAATTGACATTTAATGTATAAACAATATAAGGTAATAGAATAAACAGTATATAAGTGTTCTGGAAACGAGTAATGCAATAAAAATTCGTCTCATTTCGTATTAATTTCATGTAGGCTAGTGGAGTGAGCAACGGTTGAAGGCAAACTGTTCCAAGTAAAACAGACATAATCAGAGTAAAAATACCTGATACAGGTCAGGCGGGAATGGGGTTAGTTATTGAATGTCCATGCACGTATTTGCGTTCGAATGACTTCGGTTCGACAATCAGTACAAACAAAAACAAATCCCTTGTTCGAAGGACATTTTCATCACCCATTCTTACCTGTTAAAAACTGTCGGCTTGTACTAATACATCGTTTCACATATCTTGGTTCAATTATTACAAAATGTTTCACCATAGACACTGAGACTGAGAAGCAGGTTCACTAAGCAACTGCTATCTTGTCCGTCTCAACTCTAACCTTCGGGTAAACCTACTAGTTTAGTGTGAAGATAAAGATGGTGTTTTGCAGACCATTCGTATAAAACGCTCTTCAATATGGCACTGAACCCAGGACCATCAATACAAGCCGCGAAACAAAGCGAAATGTTTTCTATTTTGGGAGTATCAGAGGCATCTGTAATATATCGTTGTTGATAAAATAACAAATGCATAAGTGCTTTCAAAGGTGATTAATCCACTTATGAGTACAGAATGGGAAATAAACGTTTTCCGGAATATCTTCCCGGTAATGTGTTGACATCGCGATTTGAATCTTCGGGCAGACTCCCCTTGCGATAAAAAGACATTTTCAAAAGAAACATGAAAGCTCTTGACATTGACACTACGATTTGAAAAGAGCTTGCTCCCGACCGCTCATTTTAGAGAAACTGTTAAAGGCGTCATCTGCAATTTGAGAAATAGTGAATACTGCTCTTGACTGCTGAATGAAAGACACGAAAACAGATTGCAAATGCCTTCAATCGGTTGAGCGCGAACCATAGTTCTGAGCAAAACGGGATAGATTGTCTCTACCGAATTCGACTGTTCAGTCATTTGGAACGCTGTGTAATATGAAAGCATATTAACTTGGGCAATGCATCTATAGTACAATAGGACCAATGGAGAAAAACACCTACAACACCTCTAACCATTCAGCATCATGAGTATATGCGCGTACACATGGTTATTCAACTGGATTTTGTCATGTACATTTGCCCAACATAAAATAAACATTTCCCTTCGAGTCCAAAATGGAAATAATCGAACGGCTCAATGTGTTTAGGAAACGTTTGAAGCTGATATAATTAATTATTGAAAAGGCAACAAACCCTAAATGGAATTTATAATATTACAGATGGTTTGAAAGCAATATCCATCCAAGAATAATGGAATGAATTACAATTTCGATCTTAGTCATATAGTCGATTTTTATAGAGCTATAATAAAAAAGGTTTTTAAAGTGAATTATATGCAACTAGTTTATTTTAGACAATCATTGCTTTATGAAACCTTAGTAAAAATTGAGAAAAACATCGATAGTCGTGACCTTAAATTAACCGCACGCACTATCGATTTAAGAATTGATGCTTTCAACAAAACTGTGCACTCCGGTCAGATAAATCGATGTGTTTTTCAAAGGGTGATCCATTGTTATGGTTCATTCAAATGAAACGGAATCGTAAGGTTGAGAATCTAAGTTGAGTGTCTAACCTTTCTGGTCGAGATACAACGTCACACATTCAAAAAATTAAAGGTGACGCAAATGTAATCAGACGTATATTTGTGGCTGAATATTGGTAATATATCCACGAAGAAAATAAGATATCCGACCTTCAATCGGACTCTCCAAAGTAACCTGATAAGCCATAAGTGAATCGAGGTCTATCTAAATACTGGGTGTCAATATGATTGTTAAGTATACTAGCAATATAGAGTCAATTGAAAATTGAACAAAAATGAAATATTCGGATATTTAGAGGAAATTAGTTCTTCCAGATATTCATCATGTCATAATGTACAGACAGTCATACGACGATTATCGCAAAAGTCCACAATTCTATCTAATGGGTAAAATCATATTACCGGTAAATGATACAAGAGAGAAACATCGGGTATATTTACTCAAGCGACATGGCGTCATGATGTTGAATGCGCTGCTTCTATTTATACTAACGTGTGAAGAATTACATGCGCATGATTTGTGCTGCTTAGCTGCTTAATTTGGCCTGTCGTAGCCATGGGTCGTAGTAGGTGGAACATTCTCTGTTAACGAGTTTCCGGAAGAAATATTGTGTTTCTCACTTTATGCATCCACGGATTTTCCTCGAAGCGGTAGGTGGTTCGGAAATGAAAATTATTCAGCTTCTAATCGTATACTGCGTGCGTGGTCTAGTTTTCGCTTTATTTAATACACACGCTTTATATACCATCATTTGTGCCTTCACTGTTGGATTTTGACTAATTAAGATACAATTGTTCGAATAGAGCAAAATGCCTGCTGCTTTGCTCATCCGATTATCAATCAAGGTGTCTAGCAAGAAGGTATTCCCAGTGGGTGAAACAAGATATGTGAAATGATTCGCTGCAGCAAGCTATTGGTGGCTTATAAGGCTTCCGTTTCACTGATAATGGGAACGTACAGTG